>JAYJMB010063062.1:0-25939 GCA_036873735.1 Pouteria campechiana
ATAATATATATATATATATATATATATATATATATATATATATAATACCATACGTAGCTGAGCTTGAGGGGAGGAATGGAATTGACTTTTGCAAGCTGAGCTCTTAAATGCAGTTGTTGGGTGATATTTATTTAAGGACACTGTTTGGTGTACATAGGGAGGAACACTGCACTCCCTCCTTTTCTTCATTTGACAAGCTATTTAATATTTTTTTATAATAAAATTTATATTTCCTATTATCAATTATAAGTTTAAATAATAAATTTATCTCTTTATATATTTATCTTATTTCACTGACACTATTTAAATGGCGGGTGTTCTTGTTCAAAGTAAAACTATGACCTACGAGTCTATTGCCAGGTATATCACCGTCTGATAGGAAAAGTTAAAGCTATATATTTATTTAAGACTAAAATTTCTTTTAATCCTTCTTCAATCCAGCTTGTATGAAGTAACAAAGTATGGGGAGTTTTGATTTAATTTTTCATCAAAAGGTATTTGGAAACATAAATAAATAAATAAATTTTTACATGCTATATTCATTTCAGTTATTTCTAGTGAGTTTCCACCATGCATGCAGGCAGTCATATGACACAAGCAATTCTTTTTTAAAATAAAATAAATAAAATCAGCTAAATTTAATCGAATTTTTTAAAATTAAAATACTTGGAAAATACCAGCTAAAAAAAATTAAATGTGCAGGGAATGCCGTAATCGGCAGCCATGGGGATCTTTTTTGGCTGCCCAAGGCTCAACATGAACCAACCAATGGCATTCAACATTCCTTCATCAAACCACTCCGTTTCTTGTGTTTCTGCCCTCTGCCTGCATGTTGATCACCACATGCATGCATCATTTGCAGGAAAAACCAAATCTATTTCTTCCTCATTTCAAATACTTACTTAGCGAGTCTCCAACTTCGAAGGTCTTCCCAGACGCCCATGAGTTGTAGTCCACTCCAGTATTCCATCCGGACGAATCACCCACATTGTAGGTTCTGGCAAACACAGCTGGAATAGCAAAGACCATGATGAGAAGAGCAGCTTGGGTAGACATGGCTATTGGGTCTCCAAAAATACTAGGAATGTGGCTGGCTACTTTGGGGAATGGATGGATTGTGTAATGGGGGAGGCACAAGATGAGAGCTGGTTATATAGCCAAGCTATGATAGAGAAAGCCTGTGAAGTATTTTTCTATTGGGAGAGTAAGAACATGTCGTTTTCTTTAGTCCTTGTTTGTTGCATACGCATGCCATGGAAACATTCCTTTCTACGTTTACCTAATCAGTATTCAAGTTTCAAAGTTTTCAGCTAGAGCCAGGTGATTTAGCTAGTGGGGTCCAGCTGATAATGCTCAAAGGCATGGCCCACTTTGTAGCCTCTGATGGCTCATGGTGAGCCCCATGAGGGTGTTTTTCACGGGGCCTCCGAGGGAAATGAGAAAAAGAATTGGAAAAGGGAAGGAAAAGACAGGATATGATTTTACAAATGGAGTGTAATAATTGAAAATAAGGCTCCATTTGGTAATAAAAAAAGAGAAAGCAAACATTTTTTTACCGTTTTTTCATATATTTTGATGTTAATTGAATTTAGCTGCTTAACAACTTTACTTTTTTATTATTGTCTATATTTATTATTATTATTTTTATCTTTTCATACGAAAATTGACCTATTTTATCTTTATTTACTTTATTTTTAATAATCATCTTTTATTATATTGCATCATTTTCTTTCTTTTTAATAATCATCTTTTATTATATTGCATCATTTTCTTTCTTTTTCTTCACTTTTTGATATTTATTTTTTCTCACCTCTTTTTCCCATTCTCAAAAGCATCTTAAAAAGATAATCCTTCAATATACTTCGGTACATCATATACTCTTTTTATTTATTGTAGATTATCATATTTTAATAAAATTCAAGTCAATCATCTTACTTATTATAATTTATTTAGTCTAAATATCAAAGGATTTCAATAAAAAATCTACGCATGCTTTGAAATTTAAAATTTATTTCTAGATAATATTATGAGTTATTATTTGTTATGATCAACTAAGCTTTTAATAAAGATAATTTTTGGATAATAAAAATATGAAGGAAAATAAATAGGATGGTTGGTTTGCATTTTATTAAAATATCATAGTTTGTAAACCATAAAAGTATATATAGTATGCTCAAGTACATTGAAAAATGAATAAAAATAAAATAGATAGACTTTTTAGATAAAAAAAATTGTGGATAATAATGAGGAATAAAGATAATAATAAAAAAGGATTATTAAATTAGTTATATGTAACATCAATTAAAGGGATATTAAAATAAAATATATATTTTTTCATCTCTTTGTGCCATCACCAAACACGCCCTAACAGTGGGGTGAGATGCTTGTGGCCAACTTGGGCAGGCAGGTTGGGAGCTGATCCGGATGTAAATTGGTAAAAAGATAGGAAAGTGACACATCACCAGATCAAGCCGTGTACTGAACGTGTCTGACTTCTAGATACATCCAGCATTGGTAGATTTATGTATGCATACCTAAGTGCATTGGAGCGTAGATCCACAAGCTCAATTCATCTGTATATAAGGTGGGAATTTGGCAAGGTGAGACCTCCTTGATGAATGGCTTAGATCTGATACAAACCATTAGAGTTTAGAGATGGGAAGAAAATGGGAAGGCCAGGATCTGTTTGAGCCTACACACTTGCTCCCCAAACCTGCCCAAGATCAAAATGCATGATCTTTTTCACCTTAAAGACTATTATAATATAAGATTTTGGGTTGTGATTCAACAAGGTAGGTCCACTAAAAATGGGGGTGGAGGCCTTTTATTTTAAACCCCAATACACAATATATATATATATATATATATATATATATATATATATATATATGAATGCATTTGAAAGTCGGTGTGTTAAAAATATAAATCTTTTATATATCTTTTTAGATTGATGTGATATAATAATCACTTTTAAATCACTTTTGATATAATATGTGAAAACCTACCAATTCAGCAACATTTATTTGTCAGTTTTGCACGCCACATGCCACATTTATACTGCATTATTTTATTTGGAAAAACATAGAGATAAGCAGTTATCAGCATATTATATTGAATTGATAATTTAATTTATTCGGCGAAGTCAAAGCCAAAACAATAAAGCTTTTCTTCAGCCTATGCTTACTCTCCAAGCATATTTTTTTATTTTATGGCTTGCGTGTCCCACCTAATCTCGCCGACTTTTGGTTTCAATACCAAGAAATCTTGTTCTATCCCATGCAAGTGAAAAATCGTTGGCATTTACAGGATAAGACACATTGACTAGCTACCCTTGAAAGAAAATGATAGTTTCGCAAGGTGGCTAAAATAAGCTTTGTTTGATCGTTGAATTGGAATACCAGACAGCTAAGATTCCCCTCTTTAAAGATTTCCAACTACTCTTGAAAATGGCTTGTTTTTTGAAGGTTGGTAGCTTGAAATGCATTGAATTTCAATTGGTTTTACTGTTGCAATTCTGTCATTTTACGACTGCTAGCAAAGAAAGTAAATGGGGCTGATTCATCTATAGCATCAAATTGAACTACATAGATTTGTCCTCACTGTATCTTTAAAACTCCAATCTAACCTTAATCCCATACTAAAAAACTCGAGTTGAATTAGGGTAGATTCAATTAATAGATTTTGACACATGCTAAATCTCTTCATTAATTTGTAAATGCATGATTCACATGTACACATATCCGTATAATATCATGACAGGTACAACACAAACCGAATTTGAAATTGTATTAGGATTGCTAAAGGCTCCACCCAATTGAATCCAAATTTTGAAATTGAGCCAAGTTTTAACTTTTTCAACCCAAATTTAAAAAATCTCAACAAAACCTTTAGAAAAATTGGGTTGGTTTCCGGACTATAACCCAATTTACAGCCCTAGATTTGAGTGGATTTGGCTGTAATTTCTCTACTGTTACCTGTTGGGATTTATAATCCTTCTGATCATGAGCAGAATCCTTCAATACATTGCGTCTGAAATCCATACCTAATGCACAAGCTTAGTCAAAGGAAAGCCACAAAGACTGGGTCAGCCATTGCATTGGGGGCTTATCATTATTAGTTTTTCATAAACATCACATGATTCAAGGCTCATTTAAAACTCTTTAAAATTTTAACTCACATGCATGCACCGGCGTCAACCATTGAAATATCACAGTCATATAAGCCGTCACTCAGATGCTAAGCAAAGAGATGTACCAAACCATTATTATTGTATTCCATCCATACCAGAAAAAGAAGAGTTGCTGCTGCTGCTCTATTCAACCAGATGTGCCTCCCCCACTGTTCAATTTCAACAGATCTAACCTCAAATTTACTCATAGACCGCCAGAGAATATTCTTTATTTTGTCGTTGTCATCATCTTCATCTTCTTATTCCTTTCAGTGATGGGGAAATCGCTATCCATCTTGCAAAAAAAATAAAGAAACACAGGAAAACCATATAAAAAGGAGAGGGCCCAAGGATGAAGTGGTTAGGATCTTCCGTGATTCTCTGTGAATCATGCATTCATGCTCCATCCATAACCTGGGCATGTTAGGTCAATGGACTGGACTGCTGAAGCCAGCTATTCGCACAAAGCGCCATCAGATGAATGATAAAAAAATCAATCAGTTAGACGCAGTCATCTTTTTTTTTTTCTTGCTGATTTAATATGTTTTCTCTAGTTTTGTTACACTTCAATAAAAGGATTCCTCACGTTCAAAAGGTATCTGCTGATCCCTTGCTCAAAAAAGAACACAAAAAAGGGGAAATATACTCTTAAGGGTGCATCTAGCAGCCATTGAGACGTTTTGGAATATCAGTTGCACCACCTACAGCTCTTGCATTTTCTAACTTGTGAGATTTTTGTTCTGTGGTCATGTACACACTTCCAACTAAATTTGAATGATATTGAGTTAGTCTCTTACTTCGATGTTGGAATGGTTCTTGAATGAGCTCATGTTACCGAGTTGATTTTCTTCTTCTTCTTCGGCAATCGAAACAATCTGAACATGGATTTTGGGATTCTAAGCTTCTGTTAGTACTCTGGAGCTTGCTAGGAGAAACATTCAGATCTTCTGTAAGCACCCGGCGGAGCTTCTCATTCTCTTCCATCAACTCTTCAATGATTTGTTGATGTTTCAATAACTGAAAATTAAAGAAACTGATTTCAGTGATGGTTTCAAACTGAATAGGGCACTAATGCATGACTTGGTGAATTTGTGGGTACATAATAGACTTGTATTACCTGACCAAATAAGCATACAACATCATAAGAAAGAGCCAGCAGAACAGAGCTTCTCAGGCCAACTGGCAAATTTTTACGTCAGTTAGCCTATCTTATGCTTCATCTAAATTTACTATTTTCTCAAATATTAACTCGTATTTTAATTATTATATATTAAGAAGAATCCAATTAGTTCTTTAAGTACATCAAAGCCATGTATATGAAGTTAAGCTTTAATGTTTCACACTGGAAAAGCTGCTTTTCTTGAGTAACTCTTTCATTTCTTTCTGGTTAGCTATTCCTGCTGGGAACTTAACTGCATACAATAGATGGTAAAGGATCACCTAGCAATTGAGTACCAAACTAGCTTGAACTCACAGTTTCAGGCAGTTGCAAGTAACACTTCGTAAGGTTCCCACAGTTTAAATATGTTCCAATTAAGTGAATTTCAAATGAGAAACCAAAGCCTCACAAAACCTGCAGGTAATTCAGCAAAAAGTCCATGCAAAATACCATGTGACAAACAAATTTAAAAAGCCATTCTGATGGCAAACACCAGCTTCATCAGAATGAAACGAGACTATAAACAACACATCATCATAACCATAAGCCTCTTTCCAATTTCTTAGCAAGATATGCAAGAATCCTGGTACACCAGTCAATCCAATCGTGGAAAATTACCTCATTTAGCCAATGCCTTAAGCATTCCAATAATCTCTATGTTCATTTTGGGCTTCCCCTTGCTCATTTATTACCGTCATGAAGACCTAACACACTCTTCCTGACTAGTGTAGCAATAGGTCTTCTTCATGTGTGCCCAAATCATGTAAATTTATTCTTCATGTCGTATTACCAATTGAAACTGCTGTTGGCTTCTCTCAAATTCTTTAATTTCTACTTCTGTTCTTCCTGATCTTCTCACTGAACTCAGCATCCATATTTCAGCAATGACCATCCTATAAATATTGTGTTCCTTTAACTGTCCAACATCCTACTTCACTACAAAGACCACGGTAATATCATAAGTCAACAGATCCAAATTCTAAGCCTAATAGCATGTGATTCTGATTGTATGAAAGAAAAACTTGGCAGGCAAGTGTACGCAATGCTAAAAGAAGCCTAGCATTTCCTGAATTGGACAATTCCAGAGCCTGGTTAAACAGTCAATGCATAAAGGAAATGCACAAGGTACAACATGCATGCAAGAACTGGTATATATCCAAGTTCATGCAAACCCAACAATCCATACAACCAGCTGGTCATCAGACTTGCATGTCCCTGGTATATTGGCAACAGATGCCTTGGCATTAAACATGCAGGTTGGTTTTTGTGCATGTATCAAGTCCTAGCCTCTATTCTTCACATCAATGACATACCAGTTACAAGAAGGGGGGAAAGAGGGAAGGAAAGAACAAAAGAAAGAAACTCACCACTTGAAAAATGTTATTTTCTGATCGAAGCTGTCCAGCCTACAGATAAAAATTCAAAAACAAGAATTTCATCATACTGCAACTGCAATACACAAACCAATATCTTAAACAATTATAAGCTCAAGATTCGGTTTCTGCAAAAGGTACAAAACAAATACAAAATAAGACAATTATCCAAAATAGCATAATCAAAGGTCATAGCACAATCGGCCTTTTTTCCTTCAATTTGATGTGAGAATTGAAGGATGCTGAAAGGTTCCATCAGCTGCATTTTTGTTTCAAACGTTCAACAAAAATGCAAAACTAATAATGAAACTCCACAATAGAAGTCTACAACGCATATACATACACACACACACATTCTTCTTTGTCATCTAAATTATGTGGCTCTAGCTAGTGAGGATAATATCTGATAAATGTTTTCCAATCAGTTAAGAATGTCGAAAAGCATTTTTCATGAGGTTAGCATTGTATCAAATGCTGATGTGAACACATCAAAATGGAAGGATATCAAACTCTTAGATGTTGAAGCCAAAAATAACTGAAAACTCAGATAATCCAGTTACAATGAACATCTGAAAGAATAAGGTGACTCTTGCTGCATGAAACAACTACTAGTAAGTTTTCATCATTACTGTCATATGTACCAATTCATTGATCTCTGTTTCCTCTTCTTTCAATATTGGATTCTGCAAGAAATTGTTGATAATCTTTTCAGAATGACTGCCAAGATTCTCTCCTTTCAGTCCATTTGATGTGGTACCAATAGTTCCAGATGCTGACTGCATAGCATTGCTAGCTGTGTTTTGCATATTTGCACTGGATGTCGGTGTAACCATATTCATGCTGCTTTGCAGTGACCATGGGATGATACTCTGATTGATGGAGCCAGGTGCAATGCCTATTTTTGACATCATCTTCACAGCTGTTTGCTGTCAAATATGATTGATCAAATCAGCATGATGGATCCAAAAAAAAAAAAGAAAAAAAAGAGAGGGTCCATTTGAAAAACATGAAAGGTGAAGGAAACATACTCCAAGAAAAGATTGGATCTGGTTCACTACTCCAGGCTTTATAGCAAGGCCTATCATCAACAAGTCAACTCTTATTTCCTATATATTGACATCTTGCTGAATATTTGCATTTGATAAGAATATAAGATACAAGTGCACATAGACACTCTGTTTCTGCATTCTACAAGTACAGCACATGAATAATGCAATCATGCATTATATGGATTCTTTATTTTTGGTGCACATCCACAGATACACAAATGCTTAGCAATTTAAGAAGGCTGGAAATTTGTTTTGTCTGGGGAAAAATATTGAATTTATTAAAAAATTTTAAGCCTTGACCATTGCCTGCCATACTTGAGAAAGAAACATTCTTATTTCGTTATTTGCTAATTCCATCTCTGAAATATGACAGTCATGTTGGTTAAACAACAAATGGCATAATCTATTAACTCCCAAGTCATTGCATGCATCTACTAATGAAACTAGGGATACTAATTCATTTCCCAAAATGTCATGTTATTAGATGTTTCGAATGAATAAGTTTGCTGAAACAGTGCCTGTTGCAGTTGCCAAGCCAAACAAAATTCAGGAAAAATCTACAGCATGAAAGTTTTTGAGTTAAGGCTCCATTTGGTAATAAGGAAAAGAGTTTTCCACCCTTTCCAACACTTTGACACACCTTTTGATGTGATTTGACATCTTAACCAACAAACAGCACTACTTTTTCTCATCATTACCTCTCCAATCATTATTTCTCATCTTTTCATACAAAAAGCCTACCTAATTTGTCTTTGTTCACTATATTTTTTAATCATTATCCCCAATCGCACCCCATCATTTCCTCCTTTTTCCCTCACATTTCCATATTCTTTTTTTTCCACCTCTTTTCCTCACATTTTCTCCATTTTATTCTTCAGTCCTGCTAAGTTCCTGGTAATGTTCAATGCCTTTTCATTGAAATTCCTCCTATATATAAGAAGTTTTGTGACTTTAAAGTTTAAACTACATGGAAATTTCTATAACTTGCCTCTGTAAGTCATATTTGTAAGATTTAGTAACATTAGCTCTTCCATGAAAAGAGGGGAGGTTGTTGATATACTCTGTATGATTAAATGTTCAAGTCTTGGGAGGTATGATTAAGATTGTGATGGATACTACCATTTTATGGGAGTATTAAGTGCAAAAACAGAATAGTCTACAACCATGCAGGTTATGGATAACAGAATGACCTTGTATTGCCACAGGAATGCACTATTATGGAGGATGGCATCTAAGGGAGTAGCTCCAATAGTGCGTCCTCCTCAAATACTGGCTACATGGCCAATTATATTTGGCATATTGGAGTTAGTTTCAAAAATGTTTGCCAACATTTATGCACCTCAAGTAACCCCCGACAATAGAGTTACCATATTTGCAGTTTTGTTCAATGCAAA
The DNA here is from genome assembly GCA_036873735.1 of Pouteria campechiana. Lineage (NCBI taxonomy): Eukaryota > Viridiplantae > Streptophyta > Magnoliopsida > Ericales > Sapotaceae > Pouteria > Pouteria campechiana. The sequence goes on from JAYJMB010063062.1 coordinate 9,144, forward strand.
TCTGCCTAAAAACACCTCAAAAACCACTGCCTAAGATTCCTCAGCCTTGAGCTGCAGTTTGTTTGGTTGCCATTTTGAACTCAATTTCATCAACTGTCACAATAGAAGCTTCGACACCAAGTATTTCTGCACTTAACAAAATCCAGTGGAACAGAACATGTCTAGTTCTATTGATGCTGAATTCCCACTAGTGCACGTTTCAAATAAAAATGCAGATCTGAATCTATTCCAAAAGTCAACCTTTAGTTATAGATGGCACAAATGAATTGAAACAAATCTTAGTACAACTTGTACCTACTCCGAAACCATGACCAAAACCAACTCCACATCCAATGCCCACTTCAATGTTCTTCACTCCAAACCTTCTTAACTGATGATCAAAAGAAGTTCAATGATGGTTAATGATGCTATCAACTCATGGATTATGACTTAACATTCCATCACTAATATCCAAACATTGTGTCACTCAGCATAAGAATGCCTTGAGCAAATGATGCACATACCCCTCATGTTCTTAACACATCATTTTCCTCTTTTTTGGCATTAGAAATTGTGTAATTGTTATATCATAACATCAGAAGCAGAAACAAGAGACATATGCATGAGAGTGGGTGTAGGTTCCAATCACAGAAGAAGAACAAAACCTGAGAAATCATCCTCATTCAAGAACTTACAGAATTGTTAACATGTCTGCCAACTCCAGAAAAGGCATCTGTAGCGCCTCTGGTGGCACTCATAACTTGTTGCAGGGCAGGAATTGCACCTGATTAACACGTTAATCTCACATTAGATACCATGCACAAAGATAGTCTTGAAAGCACAGGAAAATGAACACAAATATCTTGGAGTCCTCTATGAGTTATCAAAAAAAAAAAAAGATCCACTGAACTTGTTATATAGCCAAAAAGGATTCACAAGTTAAGTTGTACATCAGAATGCTTGAAATGAGGTTTATGTTAGTCAGCATATATGAAGAAATCAACTGGCGTTCATGTTCAGGGACTATATTGGCTTCTGACATCCAACTAGAAACACTGAGGAATTGAATTGCGATTATCACTAAGATTGGAACTTTGTGACATTCAAGCAGAAATCAAAAGGAAAATTCTTACAATTCAAGAATGAATTCCTTGAAATCACGAATATGAGAAATCAAAATGGGTATTTGCTATGACCACTGAATTATCGAAAGTGAATGTTTTAAAGAAAAATTCACTCTTGCAGCTGAAATCATTATTCCCACATAGTGCAATGAGATTACAACCAAACGGAGTGTTCAAATGCTTCAGGTATTTGCTACATGAGAAATCAAAATGGGTATTAACTACAAGTCTACAACCACTCAATTGCCAAAAGCTAATGTTTTTCCAAGCAAAATTCACTTGTGCAGCTGAAATCATTATCCCCACATAAAATTTCATGGCAATGAAATATGATAACAACCAATCGAAGCGTTCTACATAAGAGCAAGAGAAATCAAAATGGTTATTTACTACGACCACTCAATTACAAAAAGTAAACGTTTTTCGAAATGAGATTCACTTATGCGGCTGAAATCATTATGCCCGCATAAAATATCAAGGTGCTTATAACCAATTAGAGCGTTCAAGAGAATGAAAGCCCTTATTTTTGAGAGAAAGGGCCAGAAAAAGAGGAAATGGAAGGGGAAACTACCTAAGTACAAAGGGCGACCGACACCAATGCCGACTCCGCAGCCGATGCCGAAGCCCGTAAACATCTGCCCTACCTTCAACGTAAACGGATTCTCCATTTCTATTTTTCTGCTGCAATGCGATAATCAGCGATGTACTAACTAAGACGGTAGCTGCTTTTCTCTTTCTCCTAAGAAGAATACAGCTATGCATCGGAGTCTCTCTCTCTCTCTCTCTCTCTCTCTCTCTCTCTCTCTCTCTCTCTCTCTCTCTCTCTCTCGCTGTTTTTGCTCTGTTTTTGCTGAAGGAGAAAAACCCCAGCGAAGTTCTAGGTCTGGCCTATGGGTGGGCCGTCAGTTGTTTAGGCAGGCCCGAGTTCCACTCGCAAAGTCTGGCCCAAATACGATGGAGCAAAAAAGGGCATGATGTAATTTTAAAATTAAAAATACAGATAATAATAATTATAAAAAATAAAAATATAGATAATAATAATTATAAAAAATAAAATTTTTGAATCTTGGGGATATATAAATGGCAAAGGGGATAGGGGTTCACAACCACATTGGTTGTTAAAGGAAAATCCATCAAATAAAAAATTTTATGTTTTGATACAACTTATATTTACATTAATAAATCTATTTTTTTCTTACTATTGCTTTCTTGATGTACAATTATTTTCTTTTCATTGCCATTTATGCATACAAGCTTAAACACAAGCTTGGTTCTTGGCTAACTAAGATGGGCAAGATCGGGTGGTCAACCAACCTCATTTTGTCATTGCTTATGATAGCATTTTCAAATAATAATAATAATAATAATGTTGACAACAATGATAATAATATTAATGTTTCCAACTAGCTTAGCATTTGTTGTCCTTCTCCTAATCACAAAAAGCTTATATGCATTCAATCTATATTGGAATAGTTTGTTGATTCCATTGAAATATGCTTTGAAATTGGCATAAATGTGGTGCCTTTGCACGTTTATTTGATGAAAGGCATTTTTTAAGCCATGAATGGGGTATTTGCAAAATAGAATTTATAATTTTACTTAATTGTAATTTAATCATTTATTTTAGATATTTGGAAAATAAATCCTCTAAGTTACAAAATGTGGTAAAATAGATCTCGTTAACAAATGGAGTCGAATAAAAATTAACAGGATAATTTAAAATATAAAAATAGAAAACTTGGATAGAGGGTCTAATTTGCAAAAAAAAATGTCTACAAATTAAACCCTATAAGCTTCATATTTATGCATTTTAAACCTTGTTGTTAATCTTTTTTTAGGCTCCTTCTATTAGCACAATTTATTTTGCAATATTTTGTAACTATCCGAAATATGAGACCTCATTTATAATTAAGCTAAGTTATAAGATGTATTTTGCAAATATTCCCTTGAATGAGCAGTTGTATCAAATAAAACAAATCTAACCACTGATTTCTAAGTTATAGGTTTGATTCTTAGAAGAGCTAGCCTATTAGCACTTAATTTTAAAATAAAAGATGATCCTAAATTTAATCAAGTATTGGAGGGAAAAGAATACCCGCAAAAGAAAGTGATAGATGAGCTAAATTTTAATTTTTTAGTTAATAACTTGGATAGAGAAGGAAGAATGAGATAGTAATCTCAATTGAAATTTCTCAAATAATTATTAGTTAGAAATCTTGTGTAATATTCTAGCCCCAGCCTAATATGAAATATCATGCACTTTTGACTTATTAGATCTTGCTTGTATATAGAGCTTGTATAGTTTTATCTATTTGGGCTGACTTTTGAGCTTAAAAGACACATTTGAAAAGCTTGCCAAAGTTTATCTATTTGGGCTAACTCTATAGATTAAAAGACACATTGGAAAAGCTTGCCAAAGTTTATACTCAAAACCCTAACCTTAAATTATATTGATTTCTAAAATAAACTTCTCATCTACTAAGTCAATATAAAATGATAACAACATGTGCGCTTTGTGTGTTAGGACATGATAAGTTCAAAGCAAGCAATATTTCACACTGGGACTTGGTGAGCTCGACAAAATCATGTTTTGTCTTCACTGAATTTTATCTTTTTCTCCATTCATCCTTCTCTCCATTCACCCTTCACATTTCATGCTGTGTTCGTTGCAATGTAGCCTATCTATCTAAATTCAAATCAGGGTAGCCTATCTAGCTATCTAATGTCAGATCCTTCCCAAACATCTGCAGGAAGGAACACCATTAAACAGTGGGCCCTAAAAGATTTTGTCTTACAGTGAGTGAAGAAGCTGCGTAGGAGGATTCAAGTTCAAGCCTTGCATGAACATACAATTTCATTCCATGCATTGCCAACATTCAGAAATATTCCAAATTCTAAAATATGAGGTATATTCAGGTGCTTGACCACATGATAAATGACCGGTGTATCTAACGTGGGTGGCGTATAGCTGCAGGATAAAAGACCCTAACTTGATAGCTCTGATGCCAGCCCATACCAGCCTCGGTGTCTATCAAAACCAGCACACCAGTTTCAGTCCCGAGAAGAAAACAACAGGGACAAGGGAAACCAGAGACAATTCCGTGCCATCGTCTACCCTGTTTTTCAAGTGCGGTCTCCAAGAATTCCAAAAGGTGCATTTAAACGCCACCACTTAGAGCAAACATATATGACAATTATTCCGTCTTTTTTTTCCTGATAAAATTTGTCACTTTCCTTGGCAATTTTATCTTTTTCATAAATAATTTTGCCTTTACTTATTATTTAGTTCATGTTATTTTTTTCTATTCACATCATTTTCTGTCCCAAATTGTGGTTTTTTGTTAGGTAAAAAAGGATAAAGCCCTTAGGGTAAGTTGGGAGTGTTGTAAAAACCATTTATTTGTTGTATTAAAGTAACATTTAATTACTCATAAGGGTAGGCAAGGGTAAAAGTTGCAGCCTTTTGGGACTGAAGACCATAGGTTTTGAATTACAAGAAACAGCTAAGGCTAAGAGACACCCTTCTTTGGATCTTGCTAGCCGAATCATTATTATTATTATTTTCATATTCTCTCTCTCTCTCTCTCTCTCTCTCTATATATATATATATATATATTTCAAATTCGTGTGAAAATCGTCCATTTACGCTCTGTGGAAAGAAGGCTGGAAAACTATCAGTACCCAGAAATCATGCACACAGAGCTCAATGTTATTAGCTCACACGTTTTCCTACATCGAGCACCAAGCACCCATCTTCCCAATTAGCGCACTTTAGGCCTTCGCGTCACTCCCATTCAATGTACCCATTCATAGAAATAGCCAACCAGATGAAAATGGAAATAATCCATTGTTCCCCCGCAGCCCTATAAATAGCCACCAAGCTTCAGCTTCAGCCAGCCCATCAAATCCGAAGCACCTGAAAACAAAACCATATACATAGGCTTTGCGAAAAAGGGCTGGAGAGACTGAGGGATTGGACAATTTCAACGCTGCTTTGACTTCGACCGAAACAGGGAAATCGCATATTCCTGCGGCTTACATTCTACCCCCATCACAGCGGCCCGCTACTACTAGTCATAACGTCCGCTTCCTCAGCACCCTGTGCATTGTAGACTTGGCCGCTTTGCGCCCCGAATCCCAAAGGGTTAACGTCATTGACGTGATCCGCGCCGCTTGCAAGGAGATGGGATTCTTCCGGGTCGGTCCACACGGGGACGTGTGTGGCCCCACCCACACAGGACGCTAACATGCGCCTAAGAGGTGCACGCGTTTATTGGTCATCTCAAGGGGCAGGCTGGGCAAGTGAAAACAATGTAAAAATAATAAAAATAAATTTTATTCTGTTTACTCAAAAGATATTCATCTATCTTATTTAAATTTATTTTTTCTAGGGTTAAGTATTTTTTTTTAAAAATAATTTTTTAAAATTTTATTGATATCATTTTCACTCCTACCAATATTATTTGTATTATAATATGGGCACTAATTTTGTTTTCTCTAGTATGTTATTATAATTAGTTTTTAATCATTCTTTTTCTAATTATTATTACTTGTATTTTCCATCGCCATCATTTACTTCTTATGAAAAAGCTTATTCTACTACCAATATTATTCTCTATCTTGCTGAGTAAACTTTTTTAAGACATTCCAAATACATTGAACAAAATCTAATGCATTGATTTTGGTTCTATTCCTCAGTTTTAAACGCATATATGACTTGAGATCACCCAACAACACTGGTTCATGGGATGATATGTATGCAATTATGTCGTAATCGGACGTTGAGATAATGGCGCTAGTCTCAACCAAGTGCAGAAACAGGTCCATTTCTGGAGGGATTTCCTCAAGCACGACTCCCATCCTCTCTCCAAATGGGTCCATTCCTGGCCTTCAGATCCCCCTCATTATAGGTAAATTCTTCTATTCATTACAAACTCTCAACTTACATTGTATTTATTTAAAAAGCATTAAAAAGAACAAAGAAATAAAACTACAAAATGAGAGAGAGAGAGAGAGAGAGAGAGAGAGAGAGAGAGAGAGAGAGTAAAAATGATTCAGTGAACTACTTTCTTTAACTCACAGGCTTTGCTAGGTGTAAATTGAAGATCTTCTGCATGTGATTCCGAAAATATGCTGGAGTTTGCGTGGATTTAGTTTCTGACCGATGATCATTAAGAGAGACATTTATGTGAATCTTTGTGGGTGGAAGTAAAATCCACGCCAAAATTTTCTCTATAGGCATTTTTACACATTGACTGTCATACAGATATATTATAACCCTTACATGAATTGCATTTACTATGGATTATTTACCATAATGCGAGTACTACTGGAAGAGAGTTAATTATTTTGTATCTGCATTTGCTTGAAATGATTTACTTCAATCTAGTAAATATTGTATTAGGAAACTTAATATTATTTTGGCATAGAAAACAGAAAGAGACGTGGATGATTGTTATTCACTAATCAAAGGATTGAAACGAGCAGAAACTTGCAGGGAAAGGATGGGCATGTACGCAGCAGCAGTCCAAAAGCTGGCAACTGAGCTAATGGGGGCGATTTTCGAGAGCTTGGGTTTGAGCCCCACATTCCTGGAAGGAGAAATGGAAGACGGCATGCGAGTGATAGCTGTGAACTGCTACACTGTATGTCCAAAGCCGCAGCTTGCACTCGGTATGCCTCCCCACTCCGACTACGGCTACCTCACCAGGGGATCCTACTCCAGAATTGCCAGGGGCTAGAAGTCATGGGGACGGAAGAGAAATGGATACCTGTGCCAATGGTGGAGGGGTCTCTGCTGGTGCATGTGGGGGATCACCTGGAGGTGATGAGCAACAGTAGATACACAAAAGCGTGATACACAGAGCTGTGGTGAACTCAGAGAAGAGGAGGCTGGCTATGTGTATCTGTGGTGAACTCAGAGAAGAGGAAGCTGTCTATACAGCCTGGGGATTGATAGGAAGGTGGGGCCTTCACCGGAGAGTGTGGATAAACAGCACTCAATTGCGTATTCTGAGGGCACCCAATTGATCTGCTTGAATTCCTCTCCTCCAACAGTGATGTCAGTAAGGGAAGAAGATACATTGAAACACTTAAAATGGTCGGGGCCCAAGCAAATGCAAATGGACGTGGTGATATCAGTTGGTGAATATGCTCCAACTAGGGTGATAAAGTGACATGTATGGCTCCACTGTTGTACTTTTAAGATGGTCCAAATATCTTCCTTGTGATGGAATAGCTAATGTTACCTTCATTGCATGATTTTCAGGTTTATAATCTAAAGTCACCAGACCGTGATACCGACCCTGCTGCTGGATGCATGTGGCTCTCTAATGCTATTATCTAAAATGGCAAGTCACTTTAGCAGTAGGCCTTTTTTACGCAGCATGCAGATGGTCCAAATTCATTACCATATGCCCAAAATGAAAATGGACAAAAAAGCCTCACTTCTATGACCAGGATTTTTAGGCAGCAGCTGCTCAATCCCGCTGAAGGCAACTTTAAATGTGCGAAAAAGGAGTCACTTGTGGCCACATTTTTCCATCAATTGACACTGATTTGGAAAATATTATCACCATGAAATATGCAACTCTTAGAATTATCTTTCTAATGCATAAAAAATCACATAATTTCAACATTATATTAGAAATTTATGATCAAAATACTAAAACTATTCCTAATATTATTTTGGGGGTAGCAAATGGGCGCTGCAGCACCCAAAACATGACAATTGGATAGCAAGTGGGTGTCACAGTGCTCGAAAGTGTGACAGCTTTGCAGATTTTGTGTAATGGCTTTTGAATTTACGCTAGAAGGCTAAACCCTAATGAGGAGATATAAAAAGGATGAGGAACACGTCCTTAGTGTCTTTTATCAAGGGGAATGAGCTAAAAAGAGAGAAAGAGATAGCAACACATGATTTTTAGATTGAGATTCTTCTTCCAAGGAAAGGAAGCTAATAAGAGAGCAAGGGCAAAGAGTAATACTTGGGAAAGATTTTTTTTTTTTATCTTTGCTTGTTCTTTTTAGTCATTCTCTTTTCTCAATCATGTTTAAGATAATGTGTGTGATTTCTTTTTATTACATTATAAGCTAAATACTTTATTCTAGGGGAACAATGTAGTCGTAATATAATTATTTAGTTTTTTATTTTGTTTAATGTAATTCTTTATTTGTTCATTATCTATATTGAGTATTTAATTCGATTTAACGTTTGTGAAAGAATGCTGGTCCTTTCAGCATGATTTATAATTCGATTTAAGATTGAAAAGCGATAATTGAATTAGACCATAATTAATCAATGTAAAATTATCATGATGATAGAGATATCCATGAGGCTTGTATAATATCATGAGTTTCTTAATGCATCTTTATTTATTCAGAATTGTTACAAAGATATAGAAAATTTGCTAATTAGGATAAGTTGTTATAACTTGAAAGAAGGGTAGTTTTTCAAATTAGTGCCCAACATTTCTCTCTCGTTTCTAAATCTGTGCCCGACGACGCTAGACCTCACCGGACAACAGATTTCCTTCATTTGATGATGATAATACCTCAAATGTAGATGATAAAAAGAGAAATCTGTTTAGGGCTTTTCATCACTAGACACCAAAAACTTTTTTTCTTTCCCTTTTTTGGCTTCTCTGGAGTAACAGCCACAAGAATCCTGATGCTCACTACCCTTCCTACCATAGCTTTCCTTGTCCAGCCCGTGCTCATCTCTCTCCCGCAGGTCGCAATCTCAACGCCGTCTAAAATCTCCCTTTCTTCTTGCCTTCAGATTACGTTTTGTGAATGAAGGTATGTGGGTTTGAAAGCCAACTTTGCTCCTCTTTTGCTTCTCCTTATATCCTTTTCAATGGTATCTTATTTTAGAAAAATTGTTTAACCAAAATTCTCTTCATTTTGAGCCTACCTTGAATAGTTTTAATAGTTATCTCTCTAACACCTCTCTTCAATTTCAGTTAATTGCAGTTTAAATAATCTGTAACAAGTTTAATAGATGAATATGGAGAAAAAAAATCCATGAACCTTGTCTTGAAGAAACAAGTTCAATGTGCATTCTTTACTATTTCACCTGTTTCATTTTTTTATTTTTAATGGTGTTCTAAGCTTTGGAATCTTTCATTAAAGTTTAATCCTGAGGATTGCCCACCTAATTGCTCAAGATATTTACAGATATCCATGGGCATTAGCAAACAATAACAAATCGATTTTATACATGTATCCTTTTAATATAATATGAGGAAGAAATAATCTGCATTAATCTTTCTTTTAAAGCTCGACAATTGCACTGTTAGTTTTAGAATAAGCAGCAATGAGTTTTCCTTTGGTATTCATTTAGGCAGTTGTGGAAATGGCTAGTAGAATCAACTACTCCTGAAAAATGGGGGCTCAAAAGAAAATTTTAGTTTTCTAGTCTCAACGGAATACAAACATTTTGTAGTAAAAGATTCCTTGATGTTTCCAACACATTCTTCTTATGGTGTAAAGTTTCTTAAGTTGTCGGGTTTTTGAATAAGTTTGAACAAGAAGAGATGCATGGGAGTAAAATTTCCTATATTATTTTAGCTATTATGAATGTAAAAGTAAAAGATTTCTAAGTTGAAATACCTTTTTTTTGTAGGTTTCAACTCCAATGGCGGAATATATAAGATTATGCATTCACTACGTGGGGGGGGGTGGGGAGTGCGCATTTCAGTGGAACGGTTCATGTGGGAGTATGACCTACAGTGGTGATCAAAGACAAATCATAATAGTGGAAGAAGAATTAGTCACATTCCGAGACCTAGTTTATGAGATTGAGAGAAAAATTAATATCCCAAAAGATAAGATCAAATTACACTATATGATTCCATATGGTACATCATATGAGTAGTATGAAGACTTTGACGATGAATGCAATTTACTGAATATGTTTAAAAAAATTTCAAATGTTAGGCCTTCTAAGAAGGGAAAAGAAGGGAAAAAATATATAATATATATGTGTATCTGACTATGGTAATGAATAGATAAATTGGTACAGGCAAGAAGGCGTGCATTTTAAGTGGAAGACGAGAATTGTGTGATGTCTAGAATGAGTAAGTGCATGGGCAAAAATATATAGTAGAAGAGCCAATTAATGACCAATGTGATGAAGAAGTGCATGGTGATGAAGAACTACATGATGATGGAGAAAATTATGCAGAAGATGATACACCAGATGCTAAACATTACATGGAACTGTTAAAGAATGCAACCACTGAAACATTTGAAGTGGAGGATGATGTCATCTAGTTCCAGCTTGTTGTCTCATCTCATGATTCAAATGAAGAGGGGGAAAGTATACATGTGGATAATCATATAATGGTTATGGACCCAAATTTGGTAGTGGGCATGGAATTTAAAGATGTCACAAGTTGTAAGAAGGTCATTCATGAGTATGCAATTAAAGAATAGTATAACATTGTATTTTTCAGGAATACAAAGGAAAAGATTGTAGAAAAATATGCTTCATCACAATGTTTATAGAGATGTTATGCAAGGGTTAAGTAAGATAATATCAATTTTTATTTAAAGATACTTAATGTCACCTATAACTGCATGGGCAATTGTGGTCTAGGGGAGAAGATAACTACTCAAAAGTGAAAGATAAGTTGTTTGCTAATGAAAACTATAGCCCGAAGCTATTAATGAATGAGATAATGTGTGAGATCGGCATATGTTTGAATTATAAAAAAGTAAGGAGAGGAAAATATATGACCACTAATGAGTTATATGGATCTGCAGAGGATTCGTTTAAGAAAGTTCCTTCTTTTTGTGCAACAATGAGGAAGGCAAATTTATGTAGCATTGTGGAGTACAAGCTATATACATACATAACATTTTGAAGATTGTTTATGCCTATTAGGGAATGTGTGGAAGGATTTTTACGTGGATGTCGTCCCTTGATATTTTTGGATGGTTGTCACTTGAAGAGTCGATACAAAGGAATTCTACTTTCAGCAGTGGCTTGTGATGGTAACAATGATATCCTGTCCTTAGGAGTTGCAATAATGAAGTAAGAGTGTATAGACAGTTGGGAATAATTTTTAGGTTATCTAGTTCAAGTAAATGGAAATTAGGACTTCTATTTTATGTTAGACTGACAAAAGAGTCTAGTAGCAGCTATCTCACAGTTATTCTCGACTAGTGGATATCATTTCTGCATGCATTATTTTTATGCAAATTTAAAAACTTATAATTTTAGTAAAAGTATAGCAATAAGAGATTGCTTCTGGGGCGCAACTCAAGCGTATATAAGATATGAGTAGAGGGCATGCATGGAGCAATTGCGACAGTTGTGTGTAAAAGTATACCAGTATGTAATGAAGGAATCTTTTATACACTAGTTATGGACTTTCTTCAAAGATGAATTGTCTTGTAATTCAATTAAAAATAATATAATTGAGTCTTGGAATAGTCTGCTGCGGGATCTATGTCATTGGCCAATATGTGAGCTCTTTGATGACATTCATATCAAGATGATGACGATGTTTGAAAGACGACAAAACTTGAGTTCTTACACATGGGATGAACTAGTGGTGAGAAGAGCTAGAAAAAGAGTTTTGGAGAATAACAAGATAGCCAGGTGGTCTATTGTAAGGCATGTCGATGAGTTTGAATATGAAGTTAAATGCGATGATGGGAGGCATACTCTGCATTTAGTTAGGAGGATATGTTCATATAGGTAATGACAGATTGATAGAATACCATATAAGCATGTTTGTGCAGTGCAAATTGAGCGAAAGGTTGATTTTAAGGATTTATGTGCTCTATACTTTCACTGTATAATGTACCATGCAACTTATCAAGGCATCATTCATACAATGTTGGATTCCAGGTTTTGGGATGTAATTCCTAGTAGTGGGCAAATCCTCCCACTAACAGTAAAATAGGGTGTGGGTCGTCCTAAGATGAATAGAAGATGTGCTATTGGTGAAGGACCTCATGCATTGTAATCTCAAACAGTTCGATGCAGTAATTGTGATACACTTGGTCATAACATAAAAAATTGTAAAAACCTGCCATAAGAGAGTATATTCAATGCTTCATCCCATGCCGAGATCAAGCAAAAACATGCAGGTATAAGCGACAGAGGCAATAAGAGGGGCCAATGTTGAAAGGAGTAGCAACTAGCACGAGAAGTCAATTTGTTAAATTCATCCAATTGTCCATTAATTAGAAGTTCCCATTCTATGGTCGATTCATCTCATTGTAATCTTGATTAGAAAGGTATTATATTAAAGTTTTATGCATATGTTTATATTTTTACATTAATGATATACTAACAAAATCCTTATTGGCTTTGCCAGAATAGTTTATATGACTTCTTCATCCGAGGGTATGAGTTTGCCATATTCCTCAAGAGCTATTTGTAAATACAGGTTTGAAGCGTGCATTTTGACTTCTTACGCCAACAACAACCCAGGGAGGCGATTTCTTAGTTAGGCTGGTTATTTTATGAGTTTCTGTACATTCCTCTTTAATATCCTATATAAGGAAGCTATTGTAATTGATAACTTTTTAATTCTCTCATTACAGGATGGTCCCAACAAATGTTTTTTTTTTTATGGGTGGATCCTCCTCTCACTGATAGAGAGCACCAGTTTAGAAAACACCTACAACAAGAGATAAGGAGGTTAAATAGTTAACTATATGCAAGGCATGAAGAGAACCGACAACTAAAATCAAAATTTGAAGAAATACAACACACTATTGAGGAGTTATAGCAATTTGAAGCCAAATGCAAGGCTTTGGAGACAAAGGTCAAGGCATGTAAGAGAAGATTGCACATTTTATCTTTTATAATGCTTATAATTATCATACTATGGCTTGTGTAAATGATTAAATATATTTCTGTAAAGGTTAAAAGATGATGTAATGCAGACTTATATCATTTGACTATACTTGTCTATCTTGTTGATGACAATTGGATTACAAGGTTAACAAAATTAGTACTTTGCATTTAGCTTTTATCTTTGTACCATTCATTTCAATCTTAATTTGTCTATACAAGCTTTGATGATTTTTTGTATGATCATGTGTATGAAGACTTTGATAGTAAATGGACCACATGTTTTCTGTTAGCATGGCTTATTGGAATTCAGCAAGCCAGTATTTGATGCTTCTATTGACAATATGGATTTTTTCCCTTTATCAAAGTTGCAATTGTAAATAGGCTACTGTGATAATTCATGGGTGTGTGAGTGGGTTGGAAGTTTGGAAGTTCTTGAGCAGTTTTAATAAATTAATCATAACTTTCTCATATGAACTCCAAATTAAGTGATTCTTATTGAGTTGAAAATATAATTTTAAGGAATACAACTTTCATGTTTATCATTTTTACTAAATCAGCCTATATTGAATCGTGGTGCCCTAAACTCACACCTTTATACATTCAAAGTTACTGTTTCAGTGCCTCCAAAAAGAGTTGCACTGTTTTAGACATATATAAACTCAAAATCATATGATTCTTAATTTTTTGGATAGATAAGAATAAGGGATAAAATTGTTATGTTGACCACTTTTTATGAATCAATCTTAATTTGTGTCAAAAAAAGCCTCAAAATTGATGCCTTCTGTTTTAGAGGCAACTTCTTTGCTTCAGAGGCATTCGTGTTGACCACTTCGGAGTCAAAGAATAAACACTTTGGAGTTAGATGATGGGCACTTTAGTGTCAGTCAATCTTCAATTGTTAAGTACTTTGGAGTCAACCTTTTCACTTTGGAGTCAACTTCTTTGCTTCAGAGTTATATGAATTTTTAAAGATAATTACAGTATTTTAGTCATAACTTTCTCATGCGAACTCTGAATTGGATAATTATTTTTGATTTGGAAAGATAATAATAAAAATTAAAACTTTTATATTGAATACTTTTCCTAAATCATCCTATATATTGAGTCGTGGTGCCCTAAACTCACTCCTTTATACATCTAAAGTTGTTGTTTTGGTGTCTCTAAAGAGAGTTGTACTATTTTGGATGTAACTTCTTCATATCAACTCAGAATTATATAATTCTTAATTTTTTGAATAGATAAGAATAAGGGTTAAAACTATTATTTAGACCACTTTTTATGAATCAATCTTAATCTGTGTCAAAAAAAGCCCCAAATTGATGCCTTCTGTTTCAGAAGCAACTTCTTTTCTTCAGAGGCATTTGTGTTGACCACTTTGGAGTCAAAGAATAAGTACTTTTACTTTGGAGTTAACTTCTTCACTTCGGAGGCAGCTTCATCGCTTTGGAGACAACTTCTTTGCTTCGAAGTCATGTGAATTTTTAGAGATAATTGCAATATTTTAGCCATAATTTTCTCATACCAACTCCGAATTAAATGATTTATTTTACGCTGAAAAGATAAGAATAAAAAAACTTTTATGTTAATCACTTTTCGTAGACCAACCTATATATTGAGTCATCTTGCCCTAAACTCATGCCTTTGTACATCCAAAGTTGTTGTTTTTGTGCCTCCAAAGAGAGTTGTACTATTTTGGACATAACTTCCTCATATGAACTCAGAATCATATGATTCTTAATTTTTTGGAAAGATAAGAATAAGGTCTAAAACTATTATGTTGACCACTTTTTATGAATCAATCTTAATCTATGCCAAAAAAGCCTCAAATTGATGCCTCCTGCTTAAGAGGAAACTTCTTTACTTCAGATGCATTTGTGTTTACCACTTTGGAGTTGAAGGATGGGCACTTTGGAGTTAGAGGATGGGTACTTCTAAGTCATTCAATCTTTAGTTATTAAGTACTTCAGAGTCAACTTCTTCACTTCGAAGGCAGTTTCATCGCTTTGGAGGCAACTTCTTTGCTTCGGAGTCATATGAATTTTTAGAAAAATTACAATATTTTAGCCATAACTTTCTTATACGAACTCCAAATTAGATGATTTTTTTTCTGTTGGAAAGTTAAGAATAAAAAATAAAACTTTATATTGATTACTTTTCCTAAAGTAGTCTATATATTGAGTCATAGTGCCCTAAACTCACGCCTTTGTACATCTAAAGTTGTTGTTTTGGTGCCTCCGAAGAGAGTTGAACTATTTTGGATGTAACTTCCTCATATGAACTCAGAATCATATGATTCTTGATTTTTTGAATAGATAATAATAATGGATAAAATAGTTATGTTGGCCACATTTTCTGAATCAATCTTAATCTATGCCCAAAATAGCCTCAAAGTAATCCCTTCTGTTTTAAAGGCAACTTCTTTGCTTTGGAAGCATTTGTATTGACCATTTCAAAGTCGGAGGATGGGAACTTCGGAGTCAAAGGATGCGTACTTCAAAGTCAAAGGATAGGCACTTTGGAGTCAGTCAATCTTTAGTTGTTGACTACTTCAAAGTCAACTACTTTGCTTCGGAGTTAGCTTATTTACTTCAGAGTCATTTGAATTTTCAATGATAATTATAGTATTTTAGTCATAACTTTCTCATACAAACTCCGAATTGGATGATTCTTCTTACATTGGAAAGATAAGAACAAAAAATAAAACTTTCATGTTGAATAAATTTTCAAAATCTACATCTATAATTCCCAAAAATTGTTGATATATGATGCCTCTTGCAAGGATGATATCTATCTCAGATTGCAACTAATCTAGCTATGCTAAAAATGACTGAAATTGAATTTTATCATCATCATGACTTATAGATAACTTCTCCTTGTAATATCTTTATTTATTATTTATCTATTTTTCCATAAACCGCATAAGTCTACTTAAAAGCTAAGTAACCTAGTATAAAAGCTACCTCAACTCCGATGTCCGTAGGCATGTTTTCAACAAGCTAAACGATTGCTGCTCATTTCCTTTCAAAGTAGTTGAATGTTCATTCATTCATAGGTTTGTCTATGCAAATGTGAATTTGCTATAATAAACCATTTTAGATAGTTAGTGAAACAGGAATTCTGGGTGTCATCATGATGTGAGCTTGATATCCACTCTTTTCAAGAGTTCAGTATTTCATTTTTGAAAATCTTTGAAAATGTATTTTCTACTTCCTAAACCAACAATAAGAACTACTATTTGCATGTTTGTTTTTAGCTAACCATGGTCTATTTCTTGAAATCTTGTTCTTGAAACCTGCGATATTTGTCATTGTGTGAAGGTGGAGGAAACATAAATATACCAAATAATTTAACATCTCCCATTAAAAAAAATACAAAATAGCTTTTACATGGTCCTATAGCTATTATTTCTATTGATTTCTGGCCTCGCCGGAAAAAATATTCGATTTCCTCTTTTGAATTTGAGCAAAAATGATATCGAATCTAATAAAAAAATGAGGCAAATGATTTAAAAACAATGTCAACTGGAACTTTATAGACTATATAACAGTCTCGAATTCTAGCATTATGTTAAAAAAGGATGAGGCTGATGGAAACATTAATGCTGACCGAATCTTCGTTTGAATTTGCAATCTGAGCACCTACATGAAAAACCCAAGCATTGCTCTAACAAAGAAACCAAAGAAGCATGCTAAGGTCTGATCTAGTGTAGCACCTCGCCGGCCCACACCACCCCTGGCCGATGGTTGCTACATATTGATACATAAATGTGCTGGCCGATGTACAATTTTTAATAAAAATTTCGGCAACACCTCCCCCAAGATCGAGTAATGTGAAGGAAAAAGAACCATCTGCGCAGCATACCTGATAAGCATTTC
>JAYJMB010063073.1:0-25938 GCA_036873735.1 Pouteria campechiana
CATTACTCGATCTTGGGGGAGGTGCTGCCGAAATTTTTATTAAAAATTGTACATCGGCCAGCACATCTATGTATCAATATGTAGCAACCATCGGCCAAGGGTGATGTGGGCCGGCGGGATGCTACAACTTTCTTCTTCCCCTCTTCCACAGTAGTGAAGAAATTTAAAGCTCAACTTCTTGATCTTCTTTCATTTTGAGGCAAGTGCCTCATCATTCTAGAAAGGCCATCATGACTACCTTGGCCACTTGGTTGAGTCTTGGAGAAACTCCACCATAGTGCATAACAATTTCTTTTACTAGTGATGTGGTGAGGTTGTTACTTCAAGGGAGGTAGCTGTTAGAGCTCTGGGGAGCTTGAATAAGAAGCATTGAACCACTTTAGAATCTATCTCTTTGGGTTTTACACTTCTCAAAAGTTGATAAAAGAAGAAAAATATGAACTCCATTAATCAACTCTATGCCAAATATTGAGTAAGAGGAGCTTTCATTAATGATGGGCTTCTTAACTAGAGTAAAACGGGGAAGATGACCATTTTTAGGGTAAACTTCCTGAACTTACTATTCTCTTGATCATGGAATTGAATTGTCCCCACAGAGAAACCAATTGGTGGAGTTGAAAATTAGTGGGCCCCACATAGAGGTGGATGTTAAGTCTATTTATTTAGTTTTGATGACAATAAAACTTAATGGTTTGAATTTAAGCTAATGAAAGTTTTTCTAGATTTTAAAGTTCAGAAGAAGCTTCAAAGTTCAGAGATAGATTCAAAAGAAGTGTTTGAGCCTTCAGAGGGAACTTATAGAAGATGTGGAGACTTTAAAAGTTGCATGATACATTTTAGAGGTTGATTGAGAAGAAGAATTCAGAACTTAGAGTTTAGAAGAATTTCAGACTTCAAAAGATGTAGGAATCTTTAGAAATTGAATGCTAAAATTTCAAAGGGAGCCTTGAAAGCTTCAGAAGTTGAATATCAATTCCAAAAGTTAGTTTAGAGAATGCAGAAGCTTTAGAAGTTATGTTGAGAAGAAGCTTTAGAACTTCAGAAGTTGCATCACAAAATTTTAGATGAAGCTTCAAAGCTTCGGTGCTTTAGAAAATGCATGTGAAATTCCAAAGGAAGAAAGTTTCAAAAGAAGCACTCCGAGTTACAAAGGTGCATCTTAAGGCTTCAGTGAGAACCTTTAGATGACACAAAATCTACATTTGGAAGCTTTAGAAGTTAGAAGATGACATTGATAAATTTTACACAACATTTAAAAATTTTGAAATAACATTTCAGAAGTTGAAGAGCTTTTTGCAATATAAAATTACAATATTCAGAAGTGTAAACAACGATTTAGAAGTTAAAGATTTTTCTATGATCTAAAAGTCAAGTTAGAAGGTCTGAAAACTACATCTGAAAACTTCAGAACAACCTCAGAGGGAGAATTCCAAGTTTAGACGTCAAAAAGAACAATTAGAGTTTAGTTGGAAGCAAGGGAGTCTCTTTAGAAGAACTAAAAGGGAGCTTCCCTTAAGAAATCTTTTGGAAGTATTTCAAAAGCAAAATAGTTTTTGGAGGTATTTCGAGAAAGAACTAAACTTTAGAAGCTAGGAAAATATAGCTGTTAGTGGTAGTTAAGAGTGTTAGTCCTCAAAGGAATTCTCAGAGGAAGCAACCACAATTTTTAGAGGTTTGAAGGCCTATCCAAACCAAGCTTTCCTCTCTTAGCAACCTTTAGAGGATAGATGACTTTGCTTCAAAAGTCTGTATTTATTACTGTAATGGTAACTAACATAGCTCACCCAACTTTCAGAGAGTTTTAAGACCTCTTTCATCAACTTTTAGTTGAGTGAAGTTTAATTAATAAAAAATGGTAAAAAAATTAATAGAAATAAAAAATAATGGCTAAATAGAAGATCAAATTAGTGGAAGTTTGATAAGCAAATTAAGGAGAGCGTTTACAAGTATTCAAAGTTTCCTTCCAAATTTCAACTCCATCTACGCTGAACTCTGAACTAGAATTTAAAGCTACATCTTCATCAAACTTCATGAATTTTGAACAAATTATTTTTATTGTTATATCATTTATTCATCTGTTCTTTACTTATGTACACATTTGCCTAAGTAGCATTTCATTTGTACAAGTTGCTTTCTATTTATTGCTTCTGCAAGGGGCTTGCAACATCATTGTTTGTTTCAAGAAATAGGAAAGAGTTGCTATGATTATAAGAGTTTGTTGGTGAGTTCAGGAAAACCAACTTGCTGTTGTTTAAATGGTGTTAATATAGTAAAGGAGACTATATTAGAGAGTGGAGTAGGATCCTAACTCTAGCCGAACCACTATAAAAATATTTATCTAATGTGCTATGCATTATTTCCATGTACTTTTTAGCATAACTCCTCCCCTCCCCTTGAGCTACCATTTGCACGGGACTAACTACTACTTCTTTGACCCTTGATGCTTGATAAAAAAGGGGAGAAATGGTGTCTTGCTATGTGTTTAATTTCTATTTCCTATTTTGATGATATTTGATGTAGAGTGGATTGATGTAAATGCAATGAAATGCATGTAATCAGGTTGTGTGAAGTAATGGATAGAATGTAAATAAACTTTTGAAAATAGTTAAGGAAGAAAGATGTCAAATAGAGAAATATGTTGATGTTTTTGGTCAACAACATTGATGGATTTGAAGTCAGGAACATATTCGGTGATATAAAACCTCGATGGATTTAGATAAGGTGAAGTTGACACTTGCTGAACTTCAATGGATTTTTCTATGAAAGAAAATTTTGACGGTTTGACATAAAATGTCAACAATTTTTGGATAAAACATTGACAGTTTTGGCACTATCGTAGGTAGTTACAAAAATTCAGAAATGTAGCAATTTGACATTTTCTTTAACCTCTTTTGAGAAAATATCTTCTAGTAGTTGAACATCTATATTAGTGGGAGATGTGTTGAAAAAAATGAGTGTGAAAATGAGTAGAGAAATCTTATAGTGTGATCAAGAGAAAACCAATAGATCAAGATTATACAAAAATTATAATACAAGTTTGCAGGTGAATGAAGCCTGGATAATCAGAAGCATTGAAGTCACATGAGAATTGAATTAGTTTTAAGCCTTTTCTTATTACATTCTTTATTATGTTGAGTGTACCTTGGTTTGGGTTGTAAACCAAGAGATAGTTGAATCATTATAAGTTGTGTAAATGATTCATCTATATTGTTACCTGGAAGTGTAAGTCCAGAGAATAGAGTAAATGTACCACTATAATGTTGGGACTAAGTTGACTAGTGGAACTCAAGTCTATAATGGTGACTTGGAGATTGGAGTAGGTAGAGAGTGCTGAACCACTACAAATTCTATATTCTGAATTTGTGAGTCATTTCATTTGTAGTGCAATTACTTGCTTCCAAAGATTGCATTAGTTTAGCTATAGTACAAGAACAACACTATGTTTTATGATTGTTTTACAATTTTGAGGAGTGATATTATAGTAAGGATACAATATAAATGGATATTATGAGTTGTGGATGATTTCGTATTACATGGTTTGTTTGCATTTGGAACTCTTGCTAAATGGTTATGAAACTTTACTTATATTATGATTGTGATTATGAATGATAGAATGGTTATGAAATTTTGTTGATACTGTGATTTCATTGTATATGTGATAGGATTATTGATTGTAACAAATTGAAATCAATGTAAAATGTTTTATGACTTTGAGAATGATATGAACTTATGCATATTAGGTACTCGAAAGAATGTAAAAATTATAACTTGAGAAAGCGAAAAATTTAAATTTTTTATGACATACAAAACTATACAAACTGAAAAATATATTTGAAAGTTGCAAATAATATATATATATATGTGTGTGTATATATATACAAGGCATATCTTGAATTTCAAATATGATAACAAGTCATGAATAATGTATAAAAGAATACAAAATGATTGCTCAAAAATGAAAAAGATATGAGTTTTATCAATCATTAAAAAGGGGAAGATTGTATATGATCCAACTTGTAATACAACTACAGAAATACATATTTTGATAATAAACAAAATCATAGCAAAAATGAAACAAAAATCATAAGGCTAATGAAATTTCCAAGTGAAAAAAATTCTAAGTATAGGTGGCAGCCACTTTATAGCCATCTTGTGCATTCGCCTGCAATCACAGTTGAACGGCAGTTGTCTGCAGCATCCATCTGTGGTGTTCCAGTAAGAATCAAACTCTCTAGACACTAGCAATCGAATGGCAACTACCTGCAACCTTGCAACCAAAAGGAAGCCACCTCCACATATCACTTGCTAACTTAAAGCCAGAAGCACTTGAAAAATCCAAGTCACCTACCATACAACCTAAGGAGTGCACTTGAATACCATAGCTGGCTATGGTTTGCCTACCAATGTCCAACAAGATGGCTTGAGAGATCTTTTGGAAGAACGAGCACAATAGATATCGAAGCCACCCACCATACCCCCTTTGGATGCTATTTGATACTGCAGCCGCCTACTAAATGCGTGATGATTGCAATAGTCAAAAAATTCAAATGTTCTCATGTATTTAATGAGCCCAACTATCACCAATGATTGGATTTTGAAGAAGTTTATTAAAGGAGTCATGAAGGAACATTCATAATATTGTTACTAGCATTCAATCTTCATAAATTATATAGTCAAGGCTTTCACCTACAACAAAAGGGAAGATCCTTTTGCATTAAATCGAGTCTTCAAGGAGTATTAAAGCTTCCACTATGCTTTCAAAGAGACAATGAAAAGTGTAATCTCATTCTTTCTTATTTCCATTAGTTTGTTTTCTTTTTGTTGGTATTGGAGACCAATCTCAAGAAGAAAAAGGGTGGTTGTTAGAGTGTGATGCACAATCAACTTGTTAGATTGTATTACACTACCTAGAGCTGGAATCTAGAAAAGTACATTAACATTAATTTGTATACCAACTGAAAAAGTGAAACCCAAGACACATGAGTGTGTACTTAAAAAAGTGGAGTGAAGAAGTTATCTCAAACCACTATACATCATGTTTATTGCTTATGATTGCTTATGTTGCTTAATTCTTTTCATTCAATTGCAAACACCTTCAAAAAAGGAATTTAAAATTATAAGGATTTAAGTTAAAAAAAATTATAAAACCCAATTCACTCATCCTCTCTTATGTTAAGCCTAACTAAAGGGACCAACAACCACCACTACCTCTCTTCCTATAGCCAAGTATGCATAAAGAGTTTCTCCTTTTGTTGGGTAGGTCAACATTGGTGGACTAGATACATACGGCTTCAAATCTTCGAATACTAGCTATGTATCAAGTATACACTTAAAATCCTTCCATATGCTTTGTAGTGTTTTAAAGAAGGGCAAGCTTCTTTATGCTGATGTGCTAAGAATGTATTCAAGTTAGCTTTTTGACCTCTTTAATATTTTTCGGTGGCTTCATATCTCTAATAGCTTGGATCTTCTCTATGTTCATTTCAATCCACCTCCTAAAGATAATGAACCTGAGGAGCTTATCAAATGCTACCCCAAATGCACACTTTTGAGGGTTCAACTTCATTTGGTACTTTTTAATTTTCTAGATGTTTCCTCTGGGTCCTTGACATGGTTTTTTCTTTTGCAACTTTTGATTATCATATTAGCCACATAAGTGCCTTTGATGTCGTCCAAGTTTCTCTTTAAAGAACATGTTCACCATTCTATGTTATATAGCTCCAAAGTTCTTTAGGATGAACAACATTAATAGTAATAATATATTCCCTAATCTATGATGAAAGATGAAAGATGTTTTCTCTTGATTTAGTTCATTTAGAGTTCACTAATTCATTTGGGAATGGATAACTATCTTAAGGATAATCTTTGTTGGGGAATGTGATCATTTCCCATTGGATTTTTTACCATAACCACAATTTTCAACCAATTAAGATAGTGAAAATTCTTAATGAACTATGTATTAAGAAACTTTTGGACCTTAAAATTGACCACTTCCTTCATCTTTAGGGAGAGCTACCTTTTTTTTATTTTATAAGCTTATATTTTTGTATGACTAACAGCTTGTGGAATGTGACACTCAAATCTAGTCCTGTTATATGACTAGAGTTCTAGGTGAAAAGATCCTAGTGGGTAGGACCTGTATGATCCCCTATAAGTTTGCAAGCCTAATTTGGACTTGATACTCACCGCCTTCTCTGGTTCATCCTAGAGTAAGGGGATTGCCACAAGAGGTTTGACTAGTTTGCTCTATGTGATTTTAGCTTCATCTCTTGAAATAGCGTTTCTAGTTGTTGTGCTTCCTTTCTCTTATCTTTGAAAGATGTTGCATAACATTTTTGAGAGAGTTACTAGTCCCCCTTAGCTATTCCCATTCTTTTAGGGGTTAGAAAATTGAATGCTAAAAGGTACATGGAAATGACTGGCATAATTGCATTTAAGCCTGGCCTCCTAGTATTACAATGTAAGCATATTTAATATTTACCATAAGGAAGTCAGTTAGGACTGCAACCATTTTATCCCCTTTACCCATTGTATTCATAAGGATATACATTTCCTTTGAGTCATTTTTTGAGAAGAGTATGGGAGACTTATCCTCTCTTATCCTCTTTAAGTTCTGTCCCAACGTGTGCACCTTCTTAGAATAGGCTTTTCTTCCTGCTGAGGTATAACCTTTGGTGATAAGTCCTCTAATGATGGTGTTGATTGCACCTCTTGTGGGGAAAATTCCTAATCGAGGTTACCTATTATGGTAGCTAACTCATGGCTTCTCCCTATTATTAAGTCTAACCCTTTAACTAACGTGATTTCGATGATGAACATGAAGTAATAGTCAAGTTTTGATGATGAACTAACACCTAAGTAAAAATTTAGAGTACTAATAAGTTATTGTCTAAAGTGTTGCAAAAATAAACTAATAAAATAGAAAAACATAGTAAGGAAATAGAGTTACAATGATTCAAGATGACAAACAACTTATAAGAAGTCTAAACAAATCACATTTTAATTTTTGAGGTAAGAAAAACTAGTAAATGCTTAGGAAATACAAATTCTAAACTTCAGAGAAAGTTTCCAAAGCATGAAGGTAACTCTAAAAAAATGCTAAAGAAGTCAAAAGTCATTTTAGAAGAATCTTAAGACTTTAGAGGACATTTTAGAGGTTGCGTGAAGTCAAAAATGAAGCTTGAAAACTTCAGAGGCAACTTCAAAGGAAAGATCAGAGGTTCGAAGAGCATTTTTGAAGTGAAAAACAATTCTGAAAATTTCTAAGGAAGGACCCCAAGCTTTAGAGGTCTAAAACACCATCTAGAACCTAGTTTAGAATGTGAAAATATTTCAGAGGATCCTTTAGAGAAAATATTTTTGCTTCAAAAGTCTAAAAAGCTAGCTATCGGTGATAAATTCGATATTAAGATGTTTGAAAAGCATTGCTACCTACCAAGTAGAGTTCAGAGGTAAGAAAGAGAGCTTCAAAACTCTTAAAATTAATCCAACATTGGTGACTGAAAACACCACCCAACCTTCAAAGGTCTAAAGTTAAATTTTAGAGGTCTAAAGTGTGATCGCTAGAAAGTTTAATTTTGAGTGGAAAATATGTAATCTAAAATAGTCAAAAAGTTTTCAAAAATGCAACAATGACTATATTAACTTCCAAAGCATAGAAATAGAGATTTAAATATCTAGAAGAAATTAGTTGAGTAAACTCAATAAAGCATTTACGAGCATTTAATTTTTCTTCTAAGTTTTTAAACTCTTACTGCGCTAAACTCTAATCAAGCATTCAAAGCTCAAATCTTCATTGACATTTCAGGAGTTTGAATTTTTGTTACTCATTGATTATATTATTTACTTGTTTATTAACTATGTACACAACTGCCTGAGTAAGAGGCATTTTATTTTTATAAGAAAGGGGCTTGTAGTTGTTAGGTCCATTAGGCTTGGCTTAATCCAAGAGGGGAGGGGTGAATTGAGTTTATAAAATTTTCTAGCTCAACCCCTGTTTAACTAAATTCCCTCTTTTCATGCTTTTATACAACTTGTGATGAGACAGATAATAAGATAGTAGAATGCAAGGAAATAAAGCAATCATAGACAAAAAGCATGATATATAGTGGTTTGGGATAACCTCCTTAATCCACTCTTCCAAGAATATACCCTTTGTATCTTGTGTTCTACTATCTCTTATAATGGAATACAATTAGTGTACCTAGCACTCTTCTAGATTCTAGCTCTTGGGGGCATAAATAGTTTCCCAATTGATTGTGAGACATATCAACATTATTGTATATGATTTTGATGATAACAAAACTTGTAATAAGAAACCTATATGCTTAAATCTCTAATGATCATATGTATGATTATGAATTAATAATAATTAATTAATATAAACACTTAATCATGAATATTTAATTAAATAAGCATATAGTCTTTACTTTATGGTGTACAAATTATAAATATTAATTAATCTTTACTGCATAAATTTGACTAAAACACACGAAGCACCATAATTTCTGAAGCTTTCATATTATGCGTCTAATGGAAATGTATATTATCCTTACTTTACAAAATGATATAATCAAATGAGGATAAAATACATTCTAATATTATATATATGAAAGCTAATAATATAGCAAGTGCAAAAAAGTTCAAGTGCAGGATAATAATCGTTTGTAACAAACTGCCATAACTATCTGCTACTTTCTAAAGGAACTAAACTGATGAAAATCATGGAAGAAGAAGAAGAAAAAAAAAGTTTTGAAGACAAGCAACAAAGAAGGTTGCATTAGATGCTTCCACGAACTAAAGCAATGAGAGATGAACCCGGCTTCAAAGATGCACTACAACGAGTTTGCGTTGTCTATCAACCTCAATAAGAAAATATCAATAGACAAATGCAAAATAAGAGGTAAAAAATGAAGTCATGGTCGAAGAGCATAAAGTTGTTCAAGAAATTCTACATTGACCAAAGAAAACTTATCTGAGATGAAGAAAGAAGAAGAAGCTTCATCAAATATTCAGATAAAGGAAAAAAGAAAAAAATGCTGCCTAGATAATCATGCATAAATAAGAGAAAACTTTGTTTGATCTACAAAGTTAGAAGATCAGATTAGTCTGAAGACAAAAAGGAAATATGAATAAAGAAGGGAGTGCAATTTCAGCTGAGCCAAGATAGACAAATCAAATAATGAAGAAATAAAGAAGTTGCAAGAACAAACCTCTTCTATTGCTCAAAGTGTGCAGAATAGTTGAAGAACTTCACCTTGTCTGCAGATTAAAGATTGTCTGTTACGACAGACAGTATTAGCCAAAGTAGAAGATGATATAGAAGCTACACAGTGAGCATAGATGAAGTTGAACAAATAAAGAGCTATTTGGACTAAAAAGGGACTTCAACAGACAAAAGCATGATCATTTATAACTTACAACAGATAAATACAATATGTAAAGTATTTAGTCCAAAACAAAGTAGAACGTAGTTCGTCTGTCGCTTATATCAGACGAATGACATACTTTGTCTGTTCGAGCAAGTTAAAGTAAGCTTTGACAAATAATGAGGAACAAAAGAAGAATACAATATTTTGTCTATTAGAACAAGACAAAGTGAACTTCATCTGCCACCTCTAACAGTCAACGAAGAACAAAGGAAGAACATCTCACTTCATTTGTTCATATAGAAGGAGAAGTTTATCAATTGATCAACCCAACTTTGTTAGCACCATCCAGAGCTAGTTTATTATTTACAATAGACAAAGCACATACATGAAGGATCGATCAACAAACAAATCTCCTAGAGGAATTTTGATAGAACAAAGAAGAGTTTGTCTTTCAAACAGTTCAACTTCATCTGTGCCATTCAAAGTTCGTCCGATACTTGCAATAGGCAAATCACTCCTGTGGAAGATCAACTGATAGACAAACCTTGAAGAATCCATCTGCAACTTATGACAGACAAATGTAGACAAAGAGAGAGAGGCCGTGACTTGTTAGAGGAAAAACTCAATTTATATGATTAACATACAAATAACATCTGCACTCGAGCCAACATTGTGCATACTTATATTAATCACCATTTTCAGTAATAAGTGGTGCTATAAGGCTTTTAAAGCTGTGAAAAGTTAAAATGAGGAACACCTTTTAACACAGCTCATCCTCCTCTCTGAATGCCGATGTAGCAGCTTGAGACAAATCAGAAAGGCATGCACTTCAATGGAAGAAAAATTTAAATGGTCTTATTCATTCAATACTGCGCTCCTCTCAGCATCCAACGGTTCCCATCTTTTCCAATGTTTGGCAATATGAAGAAGCTATTTAAGGAGAAAAGTTGGGATGATTCAAAGGTGGTGAAGGAATACTTTTCAGATGTGCTTTATCTTATGCAAATTCTCACACCCATGGCTAATAACTTAAACTTTCAGTTATTTATTCTTGAGCTTAGACCTTCATATCCTTATGTCTATTGTCTTTACATTATAGGAAGATCTTTTGTATTATATAGAGCTACAAAAGAGATCAAATCTTCTCCTGTGCATGAGAGAAACACTATATAAAAGTATATAAATTTTTTGGTAAACTTGAAATCAGAGAGTTGTTGGTGAGAGCTCTAGGAAACTAATAACTTTGCTGGTAATCTTTGAAACTAGTGAGTTTGTGGTGAGCTCAAGAAAACCACATTATATGAGTTATTAGTGAGCTCTAGAAAACCAAAAAGTTTGCTAGTGATCTTTGAAACTGGTGAGTTTCCTGCTAAGCTCGAGAAAACTAGAAGAGTGCTGAGAGCACTATTGTATTTGCATTATATGGGATATAGTGGAATCCAAGGCACAATGAGTTTCTGCTCTTGGAAGAGTGGGTGTAGGGATGGGGTCCTGAACCACTATAAAAATCATTTTGTCTATGTGCGTGTGTTTGCTCATCTGTTTTATTCTCCATGCATTTTATTATTTCTATTATTCATTTTACACCACACCACACAAAAGCACAAAAAGAGTGAAATGATTTAACAGGGGTTAAGTAATGAATTTTTATTTACCTAATTTACCCCTCCCCTCTTGAGTTAAGCATCCTTCAAAAACCTACAAGACACTCCAACAATTGCTCTTCTTGATTCTAACACAAGGGGGCATAAACTTTAGTACCTCTTGCATTCTCCTAGAGTGCTCTAGGGGGCGTATTTAACTTAAAAAGTTATTCGTTAGACACAGTCCAACAAAGAAGTTGTTCTTCTTGAGATTGGTTTCCTCTACCAACTCAAGGTGTACATAAATAAAAAGAATAAAGAATTACACTTTTACAAGTGTGTTAATGAAGTGAAGTGTGTTAATTAAGTGTTGGGGAAGCCTTGTTATCTTTGATTTGCTCTCTTAGTTGCGGAAGATCTTTGCTTTTGCGTTGGTGAAGAATGCCTTGAATGAAGATTGTGAAGTTGAAAGCTCTTGAATAATTATGAGAAAGGTTAGGCACTTAGTCTAGGATTGTAATTAATCCTTAAAGTTTAAAGCTCAACTCTATATTTCTTTAACCCTTGAAATGTCCCTCCATCTCTCCTTAAATAACTCTCTCAAAAATAAGATCGTTGGAGTTGATTTGGCAGGGCAAAGTGACTTTTCAATGTTTGAATTTTTGACTGCTAGGATCGATGGGCGGTACCACTAGAGGCTACAATATTTGGTTGTGCCTCAAGCTATATGGCAAGCGGTATGGTGAACCGGCAGTGGTCAAAACTTTGGCAAAACTCCCGAACCCATGTTTTTGTCTATTGGTAGGTGGCTGCGGTATCGGTTGTGCTCCAGGCAGTATGCATAGGTGACATGGGCTTGCCAGGCAAGTTCTCCTTCGCTATTTCAAAAGGTCTGAAGATAGTTTCAGAACCTCTAAGAAATGTAGAAGGTAGTACATCATGGTGCCTCTAGCTTTCGCTGTGCTCATAGGCAGTACTCGTAGGTGGCTGCGGTATTGATTGTGTATGTCCAGGGACTTCACTTCTTCCTGGAATAGTTGCGGTTTACGGCTGCGATCCTATACTTGAATTTTTTGCACTATGCCACTTTATGAACTTTGATATTTTTCATTTATTTTTCAACAAGGTATTTTCTTTGAATCTTCATTGTGTAGTTTCTAAAATAAAACTCAATTAAGCATTGCTTCTCTTATATATATGATCCAAGACATTTTGATATGATGAACCAAGTTTAATGCTATGAGGATCATTAAGATTTCTCCATTCCTAAGCTTTCTAAGTTTACTTCAAGTAGGCAACTTATATAATATGGTTGCACATATTTTCCAATTATATACTCATATTTTAAGCATATTTGTCTACAATCCAAGCTTCATTAGCTTAAATTAAGTCTAAGATAAGTTTTGTTGTTATCAAAATCATACACCTAGATCTAATAATATTATCTGTGTGTTGGATTTGGTAAGTAAGAAAGACTTGAAGTGATTGTAAGAGTTTGTTAGTGAGCTTAAAAAAACCAACATGTATATTGTTTGGTTTTAGTGAAACTTGAAATAGTAAGAAAGATTGCCTTAGACAAGTAGAGTAGGAACCCTACTTGGGCTGAACCACTATAAAAAAAGCTATCTATTATGCTATGTCATATTTCCATTCCTTCTTAGCACAAACCATTTTCAATTTGGCCAAGGTTTTTGAAAGCTCAATTCAGCCCCCCCCTCCCTCGCTTGAGCTACCATTAGTAAGGGACCAACACCTCTCTTATCAAAGTTCTTGGGGAGGGATGTCCCTTGTATCAGGTTTATGACCACGTCCTTGCAAGTTTGCTGCATAGCTAACTAGGTGTCCTCTTCTAATGAGAGATTTAATCTTGTCCCTTACTAGAGACAATCTTCTATATTTTGCCCATTATCCTTATGGTACAACAGTATTTACTAAAAACTTACCTTTTTGGATTAGGGCATATGAGTCTTGCCTTTAGGAGACAACCCTAATGTTTAGTTTCTTAAAAGATTTGGATTCTCATCTTGTTAAGTGGGGTGCAATTATCATACCAATATCTTTCATGAACAAGTGCCTAGATTCCCTAGGTCTTCTTGTCTTTCCTAAAGGAGTCCCCACTATGATCTTGTGGATCGAGTCTTTTCCTCCTAGACCTACTTTCATCATTAATGTATTTTGAGGTTTCAATGTGTCACTGTAGTATTGGGAACAGCTCTAGCTAATCTTTGGAAGGTTTAAATTGGAGATAATATTTAATATCCTTGCTTTGTATCCCACTGATTAAGGTGTTTAGGGCCACATTGTGGTTTAATCCATCCACCTCTAAAGTTTCTTTAATGAATCTTTCCACATACTCATGCAAAGACTCATCTTCTAGTTGTTGCACAGAAATAAAACTCTCCAACATCTTCTTTCTCTTTTTTTAGCTAACAAAGTTGATAACAAGTGGATCTATAATTTATCAAAGGACCCAATAGACCAAGGTTCTCAGTTTTGATAACAAGATAATGCTACTCCTCATAGCATTGGCTGAAAAGCCTTACATAGATGGCATTATTAGCTCTTGCTAGTGTCATGAGCTAGTGAACCATCACAGGTGGCTGCTTAGATCACTATTCCCAATGTAGGGCTCCACCATTGGCATGTTGTGCCCTTCTAGAAAAGGCTCATCTAATACTTCTCTGGTAAAGGGTAGTTAACTAAAATTTCCTTCAAACTCCTTCCCTTAACGAGCTATTTCTTAGGACCAAGGTGCTAACTAATCTAACTAAAAGCTAGAGTTGTTTGTGGAAGGCTCACCATATCCCTTAAACCATCAGACACAATGCTCATGCTGCTCAATTTTACTTTCCTAGTAAGCCCCACATGGACTATAACCCACACTTATGCCATAGGGCAGGATGCTAGAGCACCAACAATCACCCCCCCACCCCTAGGAGTTGAACTTATTACCTGCTATGATTGAAGACCAAGGCTCTAACTATTTTGATCAAAAGCTCAAGTTGTTAATGGAAGGCACACCTTATCCCTTAAATCATCAAACACATTGCACATGTTGCTCAAATGGACTCAAATCACAAGCCTATGCTCCATATGAACTTGATCCCATGCCTATATGTAACACCCAGGATGTTAATTTTTGATAATTATGTGTTAATTAATGGAGAAATCTGATTTTTGATGAAATGATTCAAGTATATATGAAGTGTACTAGAATTTCATGAAATTAAGCCAAATAAAATCATATGTGCATGATTATATGACTTGCTTACAAGTTAATTGAGGTAAAATTTTGTGTAATTCTGTTATATTTTATGTGAAATAAATGAAGAAGAAAATGGGAAAGAAATATTGAAAAATGGAGAAAAATCAAGAAAAATAGGGCCAGCTAGTGAACTGGCCCCAACGGTGCCAGCTGATGGTGGTGGTGTTGGGTTAGCATTAGCGACACAGGTCAATGGTTTAAGTCGGCTAGCCAACTTTTTTCGCCATATTTCATCTCATTTTTTCTGGTCCATTCCATTCTTCCTTCCCTTTTTGCCCTAGCCCCATTATACTTGATTTCTAGCCATTTTAGCTAAGAAATCATCTTGCTTAGCTAGATAAACTTGTGATGTTTCATTTAAACCCAGTTTTCACCCATTTGAACCATGAAAAATGGAAGAAATATCAGATTTTCATAAAATGGAAGGAGCAACGGGGAGCTGGGAGCTTGGTCTTTCGTATGGGAAGGACGACTATGCTTGTAAGTGAAGGTAAGTTTGATTTCCTGACCAAATTCCTAATTTTAGATTTTTAGGGTTTGGATCTGAACTTGCATATAGTGGATTTTGGAGCTTAAATTGATGTAGATGGTTATAAATTCATGTGGGAATGGTTTAACACTATAATTATTGTAATTTAGCATGAGAAATTATGAATTATGCAAAGCTAGGGTTTTGATGAATAGTAAAATTTGAGAATTTGATGATTTTTGTTGAAATTATCATGGGGCAAACGATTAAATGCATGATTATGATATTTTACGGCATGCTTGGGTCAATTTGGGCCAGTAAAAACAAATTTTGAGCTATGCCCTAAGTAAGGGTTAAAGAGGATTTTTGTGTTTGGACCATATGAGCCACAAATTGATTGGACTAGACATCTAATTAGATTGTTATTGAAGTTAATTGTATGTTGGTTATGCTATATAATGATAGCATATGGTTGGAAATGAAATTTCTTAAGAATTCTTATTGAGATGTAATGATTTACATTATGCCTATTAGCCATTAGATAAAATGTCCCAATGAGAGATCAATTGAGTTCGATTATAACCCTAAGACCCTTATAGAAGGGAAGGAATAACTAGTCATTTGGGACATATTTAAAGTTTAAGTGGCACATTGTAAAGATTAATTAGATGTTGAACATGTTGGCTTTGATCGTATATTGATAAGTACACAATTATGCATTTGGAAAGTATATGCGATTAACAATAAATAAGTTTGAGTTACGGTTGTAAATGAATGAGATTATTGCTCTCTATAGGATGATCTGAGAAGGATGAAAAGGAATGGAGCTGGAAGAGTATATAATAATTAACTCGAGGTAAGTAGGCTCCCCTTGTTTTGTTTGAATGTATGATTGGTTGGGGATGATGAATATCCCATTGAATTGAATCTGAGCTTGTTTGTTTTGATTGGGGATATTGGATATCCCATATTTGTTAAAAAGTGATATTATTTGGCTTGTTTAGGATAATAGGTATCTCTTAGATTAAAATAATTAATGTTTTGATTTGGTATGAATGTCCAATATGAGGGATAGAGAATATCCCTTTATCATATGATTAATTTGAAAAATGATTCAATATGAGATTGGTTAGTTGGATGGGAAGCATAGTGATTCCTTATTTGGTATAAAGTGATGATCATACATTTTGGTCATTGACATGGTTGTGTCTTGGTTGGATGATTGAGCCATAGGGCTATTCATTGAGAATGTAAAGGATGGTCAAAATCAGGAGATGAGTGTCATTCCCTAATTACTAGATTAGGATAATGAGGACATGGTCCTTATAGTATGATTAGTATATTATTTCTTTGATCATGATTGTATTGAATTATGTAAATTGTGAATTTATTATTTATTATTTATTATTTATGCCTACTTGCTAGCTGCTCGGACTCTTGCCTTCTTGTTTAAATTTTTAGCTGACAGGTCAGAGAATGTTGGATGGTATGTGTGAATGTTGGGATTGGAATCCCTTTGTATTGTATTTGTATAATTGTAATTAAAGGATTTGAATTGATGTATTATATAGGTGGATTGGCATGTCTTAGTAGATCATGTATAATACTGTGATAACATATTATGTTTTCCCTAAGTTGTATTGCCATCATGGTGGGATATAGGTCCTAGGTTGTGGATAAAATAGGCCAGTTTAGATTATTGATTTATGTTTATTAATTCAATTTGTTATATTGGATAAATGATGTATATCAAGTTCTAATGTTGATATTTTTAGGGGAAACTCTGTCAAATTTTTAGTAGAAATCCTATTAAAAATTAGTAGATTTAGAGAGTAAATAATAAAATGTATAGGTGCCCTAGAATGGGATCCAAGCCCCTCACCCTAAAAGTGGGGAAGTAGGTGAAAATGAAGGCAAATAATCAAGGTCGTGCCTATGAAGGCGAGGTGTGACACTGCACCATAAGGCAAGATGCTAATGCACTGTAACAAGACAAAAAGAGGAGGAACAATGAGAGAAAAAATGGAACAAAGATTCATATTATGAATGAACTAAAAAAATTTTATTTTTATTGATGTCCTCAATTAATTACACCTGTATGTGTGTACACTAAAAAATTGCATATTTATATTCTAGACTGCAAGTGGTCCTAATTACATCACTATAATGGAAGTAAATCTTTAATTAAAACAAAAACTACAATGCATTTAGAGACTCAAAAATAAAACACATTCTCTCTTAAATAAATGCATGCTATCTTTAGAGTTGCTGAGAACATTGTGATGGCTTGAAATTTAGTGGGTCGTCTCAAGCCAACAGGCGGAGAGAATGACACAGCTTTAGACTGGATTGCTTAACTTTGGGTTAACCTAAAGAATGGATGTTTTAATCCAATTTGTTTATCGAATCAAGACTGGGTGTCCTCTATTGTTTTAGACTTAAAAAAGATCAAGAAAAAAACAAGCGATTTGTGACCTAATTAGTATATACCGGAAGGAATTAGGACCAAGTGATCTCTACTATTTTAGACTTGAAAGAGAGTAAGAAGAAAATAGGTGCTCAGCTCCCTCACATTGCCCATGTGAAGTTTAGAAAGACTAGGCCAGTTAGACTAGGTTTAACTTAACTCTCTCAATTACTTATGAGAATCTTAAGAAGAGTAGGACCAGGTAGACTAAGTTTAGCTCAACTCTCTCATTTACCCATGAGAAGCTTAGGAAGAGAGGGACTAGGTAGACTAGGTTTAACTCAGCTCTCTCATTTACCCATGAGAAGCTTAGGAAGAGTGGGACCAGGAGACTAGATTTAACTCAACTACTCAACTCTCTCAATTACCCATGAGAAGCTTAGGAAAAGTGGGGTAATTCAGCTCTCTCAATTATTAATGAGAAGCTTAGGAAGAGTGGTTTAACTAGATTGGGTTTAGCTATTTCAGGTGGTTTTGCTAGGAGTTGATAAAAATGGCTTAGCCCTAGACTTAAACAATTGGTGATTGAATAAATAATATTTTTCAATATCCTGTGGAAAACTGAAAGTGGGTGATTTCTAGTATTTAACCTATGAGAAACCATAGAGACAGGTTGTATGAATTAGGCCTAATTATACTTTGAGTTAATCAAGCCTAATCATATTTAGTACTAATGATAATGATTGGTGCTAATGACATCCCTTGGTTAGTTTAAAATAGTGGGTAGGGTGCATGTCATTATCTTCCTGATGTTATGAATTATTCTACAGTGCAACTCTGCCACTGCCATTGCAGGGTTTAATTAATGTTAAATAGGTTTTAATGTATTTTAAATATCCAAAATAAAATTTTCTTATTGTTAAATATCTTCATATGGGGCCCATAATCACCATAACGTAGTTGGAACCCATGTGTGTACCATGTTGGGGCCATGGAAGAGTGCTCTAAGGTAGGCTAAAGGCCAAATGGGGGTCAAGGGAGGCACTTGCCTCTTGCAGACTTTGTGAGCTCCAATCCCAATAATCTTTAATAATATCTATCCTATCTATATTTGGCAAAGGTGTATTTATAGGTTTTGAATCTAATTGCACTTCTGGGGGAAGTTCTAGAAATTACACTTCATCAACATGCTTTTGAGAGCAATTTTGGAAATTGGACTTCAGTTGCTTGTTCGGGAACAATGCTGGAATTGCATTTCAATAGTTTGTTTGGAAGAAATGTTGGTAACTATGGCTTGTTGCACCATTGATTCATCCCAAGTATTTCTATTAAAGTGCTTTTATAAGTGCGGATTGCTAACCTTTCAGATTCAATTAACTACATGCAAATCCACCGCTAGTACCATGCAATAGCAATGCATAGACAATTTGTTCACGATGTCTCATTTTGATAATGCATCCTTTTAGTTTTATTTTTCCAAAGTTCAATTGAATAGAAGCATTAATGCCAATGAAAAAATTTCCTTGTTTTTGCAATTGAATGTGGTGTTGTAGGGAAAGAGTGAATTTGTTGCTCTTTGTATTATAGAAGATCCTCCCTTTGCATTGGCTTTGAGTGAAGTTTGTGTAAAGCCCTGCACCCCTACCCTATGCATTTTCATCTCGCACTATTGGGGCCAATGTGGGATGTTAATATTTTCCTATCAACTCCCCATTTCTATCTAAAATTAGCCAAAAATTGGCAAATTCTACCCTGAATTATCAGGGTATACACCTGGAATACATACTTTTAATATATAAAAACTAAATTTAACAATCATAAAATAATTAAGATTAACAACAACTCACACCCTCACCCTTAGCTCTATCCCAAGATCGGAACCGATTATGATGACAATCATGCAGCTACAATTACAATTATATCACTATGACATGCCCATGCTATACAATATACATTATTCGAATCTTAATATAGAAATTTAATTAAACTTTTAATTTACAAAAATATAACATGAAGGGATTCTAATCCCAATTTACCATTTCATAACCAAAATATTTTCAAATCTAGATTATCAGTCCTAATCCACAGTTGGGATTCTTTACCTGACTTGTCAGCTAAAAGTTAAATAAGAAGGCGTGAGTCCAGTCAACTTAATAAGTAAGCTTAGATATAAAACCATAAAAATTAGAATTAATCAAAAACAACATGTTCTAACCCAGAACATGAATAAACATAACCATACAGTCATATAATATATCATGCCACCTACATAACCATGGGATATCACTTATCCCATCTTTTCTACTCATTCACAACATCACAATAGAGAATTATATTTTCCCTATCAATTCATACAATGAAGGCACAATAATATAAAACATTTAGATTTTAGCATGGGATACTCTGTCCTTCTCATTTAATCATTCATACATGTATAATACACTACATAATACCACTATCATGGGATAGTTCTTATCCCATTACATTCACTCAGAAACATCATACCATGTTAATCATGAATTCTATTCAATATAATCAAGGGATACCCACTATCCGTCTACAATCTTGTAAACACAAAGTACATAAACATCAACTTTAAACAAATCTGGGATATCCGCTATCCCTCCTCTAAAACATCCATGCCCAGATACATTCAATGGAATAACTATTATGTCCATTCATACATACATTCAAACAGAGAAGGGAGCTTACTTACCTTAGTGGAGATCATTTCACAACTCCTCATTTTCTCAAGTTTGGCTTCCCAAATCCATGCTCAATTGGTCCTATACATAACATAAGAATCTCATATATCATTTGCATCATGATTTAATCTGCATGATAATTTCTTATTAACAAAATGAAATACAATGACCAAATACCATAACCCAATCCATTTATAAGTTTACATATGTCTTAAGTATCTAAGTACATTTCAACATTAGCCATAAGGCTATTTAACTTAATACCCTTTATAATTATCTATAATAATGCACTTTATTACATTGGGATATCATCCTGCTCATAGCAAATCACAAACTACAATCAAATTACTCAATTATATATGGTTTCTCATTAACCTATTTCATTAAACAGCCTATAAGCATCATTTGTTTACAAATTCTTTAACAACATGGGTTAGGGGATTTTCATTCCTAACTATACATAATAAACCCATAGCATCCTTAACCTCAAATTTACCTTAAATACATGCTAATCACACTTCTAACTCAATTAAACTATACACAATCAAGTTTTACACAAATTTTCCATATTTATACTCATGAATTATTGTTCCCAGTCATAGGCAATGATTGATCCCATTTTATCAAGTTCAAATCCAGCTAAACACATCATAAACCACATATTAAACAATTTTCCTCATCCATTTACATGATTTAATATCAAATTCATAATTAGAGTTACCGTTCACAGTTGTAAGAAACCCTAGCAAGCATAAATCATGATTTCTCATGGCCAAATAAGCTCTATAACGCAATATTCAATGAATTAAATGTTTTTCCCATGATTCATACAATAATTTATCTCTATTTCTCCCAAAATCATTATTTATTAGTTTATACCAAACCTTAACAAGCAGAAAACATATACTTGTTGGAATTATTATATCTTTTTGATGACAACAAAACTTGTTTTAAAACTTGATCTATGCTAATGATGATTTTAGTCTATAACTGAAATGAAGACAAATATGCTTGGCATGAATAATTATTATTGAAATATTTCAAATGCAAGCATATTACATAAATTGTTTTGAAAAATGAAGATTCATCATGATCCATAATGCATTAACCTTGTTTATTATATTGGATCATAGATAAATCATGTGCTTATCACTTGAAGCTTTTATTAGAAAAATACAATATGTAACTTATCTATATTCTACAACTTGTGAAAATCATGTGGGGATAAACATATTTTGATAAGTGTGCTTTATAGAAGATATTATTATCTTTAAATGAAAGAGAAATTATACTTAAATGAGCTTATAAACACAAAACCATGATTTCAAGTATATATCCATGCTTTATAACTTATGCAAATTACATATGGATAGTTATACTATGATTTATAATGGAAAATATAATGAAAAATGTCAAGCTAGAAATATGGCAAAAGTGCAGAAATTTCAAAGTGCAGGTACATTGCTATAGTAATTTTGCTACAGTAAAATGCTATAGTGCTAGACGAAATGGAAGTGATAGTCGAAGTGGATTTGTCTAAAGTGATAGACGAAGTGGATTTGCTAAATTGATATGCTATAGTAATCTGCTACAGTAACTATTAGACGAAGCAACAAACAAAACAAAAACATCAAACGAAGCAACAAGTGAATTGCTATAGTAACCTACTCCAATAACTTTGGTACATTGTAATGGACAAAGCTTTAGGCCAGCAGAAAAAGTAACAGATAAAGCAAAGTGGTGCTACAGTAATCTGCTATAGTAAATCCGCTACAATAACAATGCTATAGCGATCGACAGATAAAGCTAGCCAATTCATCAGCTACTTACTTCAAACAAAGCGGAGCTACAATGATCTACTATAATACCATGCTACAGTAACTTGCTAAAGTAAAAATTCACTATTTTCAAATATAAAAAATTCAACACTCTGCAATAGCTTATCTTGCAATAATATTCTTCCAAGCAATCCATAAAATTTTTGGATTATAAAAATAGACAATGCTTTGAAGGAGAATGAAATGCTTGATGGTCCTAAGTGCTAAATAGGAATCAAACATCAAGTACCCATTCAATTTTCCAAGTGCAAGACTATAGATATTTGCTTTAACCATCTGCCACATTTCAAAAAGTTTAAGTTACAGAGATTTTGATATCTGCTCAAAGATGTAAATCTGAATACTCTATTGGAAATCTTAATAAATAATGAAAAGGCATCGGATGGAAGAAGAAGTTCAAAGGGCAAAACACACTTGTTTGAAAATGAAGAAACCCAACTTCGTCTAGAATCAACTATGGATAAAGTAAGTGATTAAAAGAGTTTGTCTAGCTGGAAAGAGACTTCATCTAATACTTACTTTAGATAAATGCAATAAAGGACCTGTCAAAGTGGAGGAGTTGAATCTGTCAGAATTTATTGTCTTCTTTCCAAAGCTATAAAACAAGTCAGAGCTGTAGCATCTCCTTATTTGTTAGTTGCCTGAACTAGCTATTCACCTTCTGTTAAAGTAGGCACCGCAAAATGGCTCTAAGCACATGAGAATTAATTAGAAGATGACATTTTCAAATGAGAGATTATTAGAATAGTCTTCTATATTTATTTGCGGATCATCTACTTTCATCTTTCCATTTAATGAAGATCATCTTCCTCCAATGGTCAAGTTTTCAAGGGAGCTACTCAAGAAGAAGAGATGAGATGATTCAAGGCGGTTAAGGAATACTTTTCAAATGAGCTAAATCTTATGCAAATCCTTTTACCCAAGTGGTGATTTTGAGTAAAGTCATGTATATGACTTAATAATCAATGAAGAATGTTTATTATGTGAGATGTGATATGTATGAGCTATTAAATGAAATTTTTATGATAATTTAGTAGTTTTGAACTATTGAGTTGAACATGATGTAAAAAGAACTCAACAAGAGATTTTCATTAAATTACAAAATTTTGAATGGATGAATAAATACACATCATGTTTAAGGTGTTTGAAACATGCTCATGTGGATATTAGTAGAATTCAATCCATGACTTTTACAAATTTCATCATTGTGAGTTATGTAAATGCATTTAGAAGAAAAAAAACTTAAGTGGTGAAATTGAGTAAATGAATGTATATGATTTATATGAATGACTTGAATCAATTATTGTATGCATTATAATGTATGTGAAGCATTAGTTTTGAAGCATTAGTTTTAGTATTGGATGTAATTCAGAAAGAAAATGGCTTTTGGAATTACATATAGTAGAAAATTCGGTTAGAAAGAATAGAATGAGTGATTTTTGGAATTTGACCTCAAATAAGGTGATAAATAGCATGAACATGTTTTATTTCATGCATGTGATATGTATGAAGTGATTATGGGAATATTAGGAATGTTTATAAGAAATTAGACTAGTGGTGGTTTTGTTTGTAGTGAAAAATGCAAATTGCTATAATTGGAAGGGTACAAGTTATTGCTTGAACTTGGGGTAAGAGTGATTATTGTAAATGATCATTTAGGGATGATTAGGTGTAGGACTAATTGAAATTGTAAAGTGACTTATGATGCAAATGCAACATCCCATGATTTTGGAGATAATTTATGTATTAAACATTAAGATACAATGAAGGTAAGTTGAACATTACACACGGGGTCACTTATGCTCAAATTTTGGCATATTTATAGACTGATTTAAAAAACATGTTCAATATAAAAGTTGTATCCCTTTAAGTAACTTTCTAAGGAATTAAGAATCATATGAATCCAATGTTGCATGAGGAAAATATGCACAAAATACTGAGGAGGTGTCGGGTTGCCAGATTTTGGGCGCTTATGTGCACAAGTTGTTACCAAGAGTAAGATTTTTGGGCACCCATGAGCCCAACTTGCTACCTAGGGATGCAAGTTTGGGCAAAGAGGTGCCCAAATGGGCATAGAGATGCCCATTTTGCTGTAAAGTTAGTCAACCGACTTTTTAACCCTTGAGCTTGTTCCATTTTATTATTTTTCTATTCCATTCTTTCTCCCACGCCAACCCTACCCCATGTAATCTTAATCCTTGCCTTTTTTGCAAGGATAAAAGGTGATTTAGGTGAGCAAGCATCCAAGCATGCCTATGGAGATGGATTTTGGCCATCTGAGTGAAGGAAGACGAAGAGTTTTTGAGTTTTCTGGAATCCATGGTGGATTCTTGTGGAAAGGGACATAGAGTCTAATATGGAGCAAGGGACCATGCTCTAAAATGAAGGTAAACTTGTTTTCACCATTTGATTTTCATATTTTTGCTAAGTTAGGGTTTCGAGAAAATTTTGGAAAGAATGAGATTTTTGGGGAAGATGATGGGTTTTCTCTTGGAACTATAGGGAAAATGCTTAATTTATGTTTAAGCATGTTTTGAAACTAAATTAAGCATAAAACATGATGTTTCACCCTAAGAGGTTTCATATGAGCTATGAATAGTGATTTTGGATAAAAATTGATGAGTTTGGACGTTAAATCATGGGGGAAACATGTAACTTATTGATTATGAGGTTTTGGGAATTGCTTAGCCATGAAAAACCATAATTCATGCTAAGCGAGGGTTTTATGAATAGTGAAAATTGGGAAAAATTCATGATTTGGTATAATTATCATGCGTTTAATGACTAATTACTTAATTGAAATGCTTTGGAGTGAGTTGATTTGAGATAACCTATGTAGGTTGCTATCCACTTTGTGGACAACAACATTCATGTATGTTAAGCAATTGTAACACCCCATGGTGTTAATTTTTGGATAATTGCATATTTGACTACATTAGGGTTGAGTTGAGATGTTAAAATGAGGATAAATTTTTGCATTTCAAAATAGTGAGAAATTATGATGATAAAAAAGGATTTTGTAAAAAAATGTTATGAAAAATGAATATTATAAATGGAATGGACTCACTAATAGTTTCTTGGGTGAAATGAACTCAAGTAGTGATTTTGAGTAAATTCATATACATGACTTGAGTGATTAGTGAAGCATAATTAATATGTGTAATGTGATATGTATGAGAGATTGAATTGAAAATTTGAGATGATTTTGCAATTTTGAACTGTTGAGTGGAATATTGAATGAAAAGAACTCAATAAATGTGTTGGGATTCAGATAAAATCCATGGCAGAAAATTGAACTATGAGCCTCATTATAATGGATGGCATGAACAATGCTGACTCTTCCACAAAATGGTGAAGGCGGGCTCAAGTTTCCTAAATTGCCCCCTTGGGAGGAGGTGGGCATTCCTAAATTGCCCCTTAAGGTGAAGGCAAGTTTCCCAAATTGCCCGTTGGGAGGAGGTGGGCATTCTTAAATTGCCCGTTGAGGTGAAGGCAGACTCCAGTTTTCCAAATTGCCCCTTGGGAAGAGATGAGCATCCCTAAATTACCCCTTAAGGTGAAGGTAGGCTCCAGTTTCCCAAATTGCCTCTTGGGAAGAGGTGGGCATCCTTAAATTGCCCCTTGAGTTGAAGGTAGGCTTTATTTTCCCAAATTGCTCCCTTGGGAGGAGGTGGACATTCCTAAATTGCCCCTTGAGGTGAGGGCAGACTCCAGTTTTCCAAATTGCCCCTTGGGAGGAGGTGAGTAATCCTAAACTGCCCCGTAAGGTGAAGGCAGGCTTCGGTTTCCCAAATTGCCCCCTTAGGAGGAGGTGGGCATTCCTAAATTACCCCTGGAGGTGAAGGCAGGCTCCAAGCCTATAAATATCACTTCCTCTTCTTAAGAGGGGGAGGAAAATTTTGAAAGAGAGAATTTGAAGAAATAGAACTTGGAGGAGGAGCTTAAGGAGTATTCAAGAGGCAGGTGCCCCACTTGACACCGGTGGCCTTTTGTCACTAGTAATTTCTCTAGTGCCTGAGAGCAGGTTCCACCCATGCTGCAATAATGGTAGGTCCCATATGGCCAATAGACAATAGGATAATGCTGGATTAGACATTTTAAATACATTAAACCTATTTAAACTCTGATTAAACCATGTAATTGCCCCATAAATCAAAAAATTAATAACATTATTTTAAATTAATTAAGAACTATCATTAGCACTAATTATTATCATTAGTGTTAATGGTGGTGCTGTCGTGGGCACACCAAATTTAGAACCTTGCTCCAATCTAATTTTCTGTAGTAGTGTGAGTAAGGG
>JAYJMB010063084.1:0-25937 GCA_036873735.1 Pouteria campechiana
TTCCAAGGGAAGGGGTATGTTTATACATCATGTGTTCAAAGGTGAAAGATGCTGGATGAAACAAGTGACTTTACATGTCTTATATAATTGAGATTGAGTTGATTTATTTGCGCTTCACTAATTTCAATGCTTTTTGAACTACATTCCCAAATATTTCTCACCTTTACCCTAAACCCCATTACAACCCATAAAAAGTCCTTATGATTCATGATATACATGTAATCCTAGTAATGAAGAATGAGAAGATATGCAAGCTTATAGTAGATTATTTTCATTAGAATGAATTTGAGTAGAACATACATCCTTCAAATGCATGAGAGTAGAGTATTTATTTTTGTGAGGGTTCTAGTTATTTAGTTTAAACCATCTTCAAGAGAGAATACTTACCTAATGATTGTAGTTTGTATAAGAATGATTTGTTCATGATATATTATGAGTTTTGAAGAGATTGGTTGTTTTTTGTTTACGACAATTGTAACCTTTATATTCTTTTTGGGAGAGAGTAAATTGAGTTAGGCTCGAGGACGAGCAAAAGTTAAGTGTGGGGGTATTTGATGAGCTCATAATTTATCATATTTTTAATAACTAGATTGTCATGTTTTGGTCTTTAAATGACATGATTTCATTGATTTACATACATATTAGATTAAACATTACACTTAATGGATTTATTTGTGTTATAGGTCAATTTGGAGGAATTGAGGTTAATTTGGGCCATAATATTCTATTTTAGAGCAGGGTCTTCATGGAGACACATCATTATGGGAGCATCAATCTTAACCTCTGATCAAGCATCAATCATGTAGTTTTAATATGAATTAGGCACAAATCAGATGGTGAAACGTGAATGCACCAATTCAATTGAAGAAGGAATACTATTTTTAGAATGACTTATATTTTTGTATGCTTCACAAGTAAGAAAAATTGTAAAATTATCTAACTAACAAATAGAATCACTTGATTTAGAGTTAATGTGAGGAAGGTATTGCCAAAATACTATAGCTATCTCTAGAAAAGTTTTTGAACATAATGTTTGGTAATAGGTGTCACTTTATGGAAGTTTTTGGCATATTTTGAGGATGATTCAGAGAAAGTTCTTAACATAAAAGTTGTATATCTTGAAATTATGTTTCAAATAAATAAATAATCACATGATTTT
Source organism: Pouteria campechiana (assembly GCA_036873735.1). Classification (NCBI taxonomy): domain Eukaryota; kingdom Viridiplantae; phylum Streptophyta; class Magnoliopsida; order Ericales; family Sapotaceae; genus Pouteria; species Pouteria campechiana. The sequence goes on from JAYJMB010063084.1 coordinate 1,160, forward strand.
GATATTATATGAGAAATATATGATAAAAATATAAAAACTTCTCCTGATGGATAGACTTTATTTGCTGAAATAAGATCTTTTTAGTAATTGCATATTGTATGCTAAAGATAACTTTGGAAATCAGTGAAAAAGTGTAAGAGAACCCTAAATTGGGTTATTTAAAAGGTGTTTTAATAGAGAAATAGGGACTTGGAGAGGAAAAAGGAGGCAGCAACTCAAAGACATCAAAACAAACTTTTGGTGAAAATCTTCCTCTCTTGTTTCTTTTCTATTCTTTAAGTTTCCATCATGGCCCTGTGTGACTAAACTTTTATTCTTGGTATAAGGAGATAGAGGCCTTAGAATAAATATACTATGAGATCTAATTTGATTTAAATGTTCAATTTATAAAGTATTGAATATTCTTTTTTCATCATGATTATGACTATTATGCTTAATTGCTAGGAGGCCTACTAGTTTATTATTCATTGTAATCTATTATAAGATTAAATATCAAATCCATAATCATTTGATACCTCTAATCTATAAAGCAACTAGGGTTTAATAATTTATTATTGTTGCAGTTATTAAATCTTAGGAAGAAATTTGACTAAATTATATGCAACTGCGTGTGCTTGTGTTGTTTAGCTTCGCCAATCTCTGCAAATCATAATGCTGCTATTAGATTAAACCTTTAGTGCTAGTCTTAGGTTGTTTAGTGGTTAGGGTTAATTAGAATGCTATTATCTAATTAAATATGTTGAAGGAGAGATAGGAAAAATAATTCCAATGGTGAATATTTAAAGTATGGATTGATTTATAATTGCATCAATGATCAGTTATGAGAGATTCTGATGGTGGATGTTGACTTGAACCAAGGTTTTCTTCTCTGATAGATTTCTTTTATAACATTTTCTTCATTACATTCAAAACCCCCATTTCTTGTTCACTTTGCATAAAATTAATCTAGATACGCCTCGTGGGATTGACCCTTATTCACACTACTACAGGTAATTTAATTGGAGAATGGTTCTAAATTTGGTTGCCTATGATAGCACACTAGTAGGCTTTCCCAAAATGGTAAAGACAAGATCTTCACAAAATTGTCAAGCCAGGCTTCTCCCAATGTGGTGAAGGTAGGCTTCCTATAAAATGGTGAATACAAGGCATTCACAAAATGGTGAAGGCAGGCTCCTCCCAGAATGGTGAAGACAGGCTCTCCACAACATGGTGAAGGCAGGCTCCTTCCCAATCTCCACAAAATGGTGAAGGCAGGCTCTTCCCAAAATGGTGAAGGTAGGCTCTCCCCAAAATGGTGAAGGCAGGCTCTTCACAAAATGGTCGAGGCAAGCGCTTCCCATAATGGTGAAGGCAGGCTCTCCACAAAATGGTGAAGGTAGGCTCATCCTAAAATGGTGAAGGCAAGCTTCTTCTTAACTTGCCCTCAATGGAGAAGGTGGGCATTCCTAAACTACCCATAGAGGTGAAGGCAAGCCCCATTTCCCAAATTGCCATCTTAGTAGGAGGTAGGCATTCCTAAACTACCCTTGAAGGTAAAGGCAGGCTCTAGGCCTCTAAATACCCCTCCCTCTTCATAAGAGAGATTTCTTTTGGAAGGACTTGAGGAGTCTTCAAGAGACAGGTGCCTCCCTTGATGCTAGTGGCCTTTGGTCGCTGGTAATTTCTCTTAGTGTTTGAGAGCACCCTACCATGGCCCCACCACAGTACACGCAAGGTCCCACCCACGCTGTCGTATGGTGGGTCCTACATAATTAATGGACACCAAGATAATGCTGGATTAGACATTTAAAAGACATTAAAACTTGTTTAAATATTAATTAAACTCTATAAATGGTAGAGTTACCTTGTAAATGCTCCATAAATCAGGAAAATTATGATGTTGTCTTAAATTAATTATCATTGGAATTAATCATTATCATTAGTGCTATAATGATTAGACTTAATTAACTTAAAGTATAATTAGGCTTAATTCATGCAACCTGACTCTACGATCTCTCATAGGTTAACGGCAGAGATCACCCACTTCCAGTTTCCATGGGATATTAGAAAACACTACTCAGTAACTTACTCAAAAGCCTAAGTCTAGGAGTGAGTTATTAAGTCATGACTCATTGAGTCAAACCTTAGTGAACACCACTTCCACCAACTCATCCTAGTCCCACTCTTCCTAAGCTTCTTTATGGGTAATTGAGAGAGTCGAACTAAATCTAGTCATCGTGGTCCCACTCTTCCTAAGCTTCTCAATGGTAATTGTGAAAGCTAAGCTAATCCCACTCTTCCTAGCTTCTCAGAGGTGAGAGAATCGAGCTAAATCCATTCATCCTAGTGCCAGTCTTCCTAAGCTTCTCATGAGTAATTGAGAGAGCTAAACTAAATCCAATTATCCTGGTCCCACTCTTCCTAAGCTTATTATGGGTAATTGAGAGAGCCAAGCTAATCTCACTCTTCCTAGCTTCTCATGTGCAATTGAGAGAACCAAGCTAAATCTAGTCATCCTGGTCCAACTCTTCCTAAGCTTTTGATGGGTACTTGAGAGAGCCGAGCTAAATCCAGTCATCCTTATCCCACTCTTCCTAAGCTTCTCATGGGCAATTAATAGAGTTGAGCTAAATCCAGTCATCCTGGTCCCACTCTTCCTATGCTTCTCATGGGTAATTGAGAGTGCCAAGCTAAAATCTAGTCAATCTGGCCCACTCTTCTTAAGCTTCTCATGGGCAATGTGAGAAAGCTGAATCAAACCAAGGTCACTTATTTTCTTTTGGTCTCTTTCAAGTTTAAACATAATAAAGATCACCCAGACTTGAGTCCTTCCGAGATATACCAATTGAGTCGCAAACCACCTACTGTCTTTATAGTTTCTTATAGTTTAAATGATAGAAATCACCCAATCTTGATTTCATCCAGGATAAACTAATTGGATAAAAATGCCTATTCTTTAGGTTGGCCTAGTGTCTAGCAACCCAATCTAAGTTGTGTCATCCTATATTCCCATTGGCTTGAGGCTACCCACTAAATTTCAAGTCATCACAATGTGCTCGGTGATGCCAAAGATAGCACACATTTATTTTTAGAGAGAGTGTGTTTTATTTTTGGATTTCTAAGATGTATTATATCTTTCCTTTTCTCCTATTGTGGAGGTGTAATTAGGCCACTTGTGGTCTGGAATGTGAATATGCAATTTTTTGATATACATAACAAGTGTAATCAATTGAGGACAATCAATAACAAAATGGAAATAATTTGACTCGTTCCAATATAACAAATCTTTATGTTGTTCCATCTTTGTTTATTTTAGTTCCTCTTTTTGTATTTGTTATAGTGCTTGAATGATAATATATGTTATCCTTGCTCCACAACATATGCAAATTATATGAGGATAAATACATTCTAATTAAATGATATATATTTCAAAGCTAATAATGTTGCAAATGCAGAAAACTTCTAAGTGCAGGATCACATTCATCTGTAATCAACCGCCACAACTAATTGCTACATTTCAGAAGAATTAATTTGAAGATTACAAATAGAGACTTCAAAGATTTGCAACAAGAGTGCTTTCATTATCTGTAAAGAATAAGAGAGAAACTTCCACGGACAAAAGCAAAGCATCAGTTTAAGGAGCCAAGGTCAAGGAACAATAACTTTATTTGAGAAATTTATACTATCTAATTCGACCAAGCAAAGCTCGTCCAAGCCAAAGTAAGAAGGAGTAATCTCATCAAGAACTCAAACAAATAAAGAATGAAGAAAGAAAAAAAGAAAAAATTTGCTCAGACATTCTCTCACAAAGAGAAGAAATTTTGTTTGACTGACAAAGGCTGCAGATAGAATTCATCCAAGGATTAAAAGATGAAGTAAGAATAAGAATTAGAAGCTCCTCGCTGACAATTTAACCGCAACTGTACCACATCAAGTTTTATAGTTTAGTAATGAGTGAGCATCGTATCATTTCACTAGCTAACAATTCTAATTTTAGTTAGATGAGCAAAGACAGATAATTTGTTAACTAACAACTAAACAGAATAGCTTTGAATAGGATAAATCAATATATGAAAATCCCAAAGGATTGATTTCAATTATTTTTCATTCATGGCAAATTTAACTCAATTCTGATTTAGCAATGCATAAGTTTATAAACTGAGAATCCAATTTCACTTAACCCACTCTCCTGAGTAATAGGTTACATATCTATTCTCAAAATCCCAATTTCGATATCCCTATAAAAATCCAAATAATAAAAATGTGTTAATATCTATGATTTTCTACTAAAGATTTCATAAAACATAGAAGATCTCCTAAGGTATCTATAATTTTATGTTGTGATATTTAAATCATAATTAGGGTTATCTCTTCTGAGTGTCAAAGCCTAATTATATAATCATTCAATGGGTAGAAAATCAATTGAAAGCTTTACACACCAAAAATCACAAATAAACCTAATTGCATTGCCAAATAAGAAAGTCATTGATTACACCATGAACTTAAAATAAAATCCATCTCTCCTCTAGAAAAAGAGAGATTAGCCACTCATGATGTAAAATAAATCAAGCAAATAAGATTCAAACATCATCATAAGTCCAATTTCAAGATAAACCACAAATATAAGGAAGGAAAATAATTCAAACCAAAATAAATTGATATCTTCCCCCTTTTTAGTGTGTTCTTCACTCTTTGGTAATGATCTTGGGCCTCTTGATCTCTAAGTTGATCTTCTCCTTCAAAGCTTCTTCAAAAACTTTCTAAAACTCCCCAAGAACCTTAGCCCCAAGTGCTCTCCAAAACCCTAATAAAAAACTCTCTAAATTCTATTTAAAAACCAACCAAAATAATAATTTGTGTAAATTTTCCATAACTTGTCCATCTTTGGTGTTGGCAGCACCACCTTGCTGGATATGCAGTGGAGTTTGTGAAGAGTGGGTGCTGGTAGCTGTAAAATGTTGTCCACTCAAGATGTCTGCACTATTTTTATCATATCTTCTTCATTTATTATCAGAATTGGATGGTTCTTATTACATTAGATAGCTCACTTGAAGATCTTCAACTCTTATGTTAACCACTCTTTTTGAATCCATCTGAATTAATGCCAAAAATAACATCAAAGTACTGCTTGTTCACATTTAGCTTTTCTTCAACATTGTTGACTGAAAAACCAAATAACTCTATTAAATGTAATATTTCATTAAATGAGGTTCCAAAACATGCGAATTTGGGTATTAAAACATGGTATATTATAGACTCACCAAATACCCCCAAACTTAGCTTTTTATCATCCTCGAGCAAAACAGCAACCAAACTAATGAAATGATTAGGAAAAAAAATATCTATCTCAGACAGTCAAGCATATGCCAAATAAATTTCACATGTACACATGATTTAGAATTCATTCAATACATTTCCAAAGTAATCTCATGAACTTATACTTCATCAATCCTTTTATGGAGTGAAAATTATGATTGTGTGTGCTATGTGAATCTCAAGATCCCTGCATATCTATTAGTTAATAGTGTGTGAACTAATGATTCTAATGATCTTCACAAAGTACATCATATGTTTGCTTTTCATAATCCCTCTCCACTAATGTAAACAGCTCTATTTAATTAGATCAATAGGTCTTTGTAAAGTTTACACTGGGGTCTTTGGTTTGGTTCGCAAAGAAAGAAAACAAAGAATAACAAAGTCAGAGATTATAATTGAAGTGCTCATGGAAGTTCATTTTCTATCTTTCTATTGGGGTTTTCTCATATTTATTTTTTTTTATTCTAGGTTATATTACTATCACACCCCCAAACTTATTTTCTTTTAAGTTCATGGAATGTAATCCCTCCAATTTAAACATCTTTCCTTAGAACATGATGTTTATCTCTGAATAGGTAAAACATGGTTTTCTAAGCTAAATAGGCTTAGATAATGAGGCTATAAGAAGAAAATTCAAATGGTGGTTTTTCACATGCTTTGTATGTGCCATTCTTTTATAAGGCTCAATGGGGACACCAGTGACATTAAATGTACTACGTAGGCTTAAAAGGCTCAAATTGATCAAAGAATACCTAAATCACTTCCAAATAAATATGTTGTCTAGGATTTCACCTTAAGGGATAATCAAATAAGTTCTAACATACTTATGTTAGTCAAAATAAGTCAATGAATTTGCAACATTGTTAACTGATTGCATACACTTTACATGATCATAACATAATGTGCTTGAAAAAAAAAATTTCACCAGTCATGAAAAGGAAGGACCTTTTACAAGACTCATTGAATCACAAGGAGTGTATATCCTTCTTTCCAAATCAAATGCAATGGTAATAAAAAACTTAGCCTATGTTAGTGATTAATCAGAGAGAGAGTCATCCTATTCAGTTTCAACATGTTGGAATACAATTTCTTTTGGATGCACATTATGCAAAAGACACATGAGTGCAAATTCCAAACAACCTAAACATTCTAAACATAATTTAAACAAAAGACACCTGAGTGCAAATTCCAAACAAGTTAAGCATTCTAAACATAATCTGAATAAAACCACAAAAAATAGAAAACTGCTCCCCCAAACTTGAAGTAAACATTGTCCTCAATGTTGGAATAAAGCCATGGAAAAATGAGAACTTGCTTGAAGTGTGTTGGATTACTCATTAGAGTAACCATCTGACTTGACATCATCAACTGGTGGTGAATCTGGTGAAAAGGATAGAGGAGTGTGAAGAGCAATAGAATGGAAACCCTAAAAGAAACCACAACTCTTGAACATCTCATTCATTGCAATACTATGATCCACCAAATAGTTGAGTTACTACATAGTCCATTTTTGAAATCACTCGTGAGAATTTTGTAGCTCCATATCCTGATCCTTGTTTCTTCAATCCTCCATGTGCTCTTGAAATCCAACCTTGAAAGGACACTTGAAGAAGGGGTGATAGTTTGTAGCTTCAAGATTGATAGAGATGGGGGAAATCGATGTGGAAAGGAGGAGATTTGGAGAGGAGAATTGATGGAATGGGGAAAATCGATGCGGAATAGAGGAGATTTGGAGAGGAGAGAGGGTACAAGTGATTTGGGGTTTCTTATGGGGAGAGGAAAGAAAGTAAAAGGGTGAGTGGAGAGAGGGGAAAATGAGTGCCGGCAACGCATGGGTTATAAGTGGGCGGCGCCACCTTGCTACTTGGAGCATTTATTTTTTTTCTTTTATGCATGTTTGGCGCTAGTGACGCCAGATGGGTGCTGGCAGTGCCACCTTGCTGCCTTCTTTATTGCTCCCTTGCTCTCTTTTTCCACATGTTACTCCAATGTCAATTTTTGTCTTGAATTCTCTCACTTGTCATGCTCCTCATCTCTTTTCAACTTGAACTTTACTTGTAATTCATAAAATAATAGGTCATTATTGGAGTCAAATATGCAAAACCATATAAAGTGAAGAATCTATTATTTGAATTGAACTAAGTAGAACTAAAATAGTAATTATTAGGTATTAACATGCTTATAACTAAAAATAATTATTCTACTCCAAAAAATTTAAATCAGAAGAAAGATTGAAAGCCGGAGTTACCTCTCAAGAAGTGCTTTATTTATAGTCTCAGCCCGACTATAGTCTTCCATCTTTGAAATGAAATTTTCCTTTGTGATGCACTGGTTCTTTGAATTTTTGGATTGGCTTTGGTACCTTTTCAGGTGCATCTAGTTGATACGAATACTCAATTGCTTTAGTGTTCTCTGTGGGCTTTCCTAAAAATTCTTCAATGATTTCATTCACCCCCATCAATCTTGAAGTAATTAGTATCCTCATTGTGCAACTTTATCTCCTTGAAAATGTTGAACTTCACTCCATGGTCTTGAACTCGACATGGCTTTTCTTCCTCTGCACCTGTAAAAGACGAAGAACTAATCATTGAAAAGAATGAATTAGTATTAAAAATTTCATACCTTAGAGATTTAGGCAATTGCTTCAGTTTTGAATTAGCTTTAACTTCTTCCATCAATGACTCCTCTTCCAATGGTTCCACCTTGTTGCTGACCTCCTCTTTTGATAACTCTTCCAAAGCCAAAACATGTTCCATGACCTCCCCAGTGTCTACAATATCTTAACTTATAGAGTTTTCATTGCAATGTTCCAAAGGGTATTGAAAACTTGCATCATTAGCAAAACAATCCTCCAAATCCTCAAGAAAATCAGTGTTACTTAGAAAAACACCTTTGTTTTGATTATATACAGAGTCTACAAGCAGACTAATTTGAGTTTCCAAAGACTTGACATTTGCATTTATATCTCCCATGTGTTTTTCAATACTATCAAGTTTTTCTTCACTCCAACTAAAATTTGCTTGACTTTCTATTATAAAGGTAGTAATGAGATCTTTAAGTGATGGCTTCTTCTCATTTGGTTAAGGTTGCAAACTAGCAACAGGGTCTATGGCATTCCAATGATTTTCGTAGAATAGGTTCTCATGATCTCTTAATCCTGGATGATAGTATGGTGATAGGTTGTATCCAAGATCATTGTTGTCGCCCCATTGGTTCACATAATGCATCTCTTCCTGGATTTGATCTATAGCCATGTATGATCCAATTGCAGAAGATGACTCTCCTGTAATTGAAGTTCCCATTGATGATGAATTGGCTATGTCTAATTGGTGAGTCAGAGATGACATTTGTGCAGTGAGTGTTGTGATTGGATCCACCTCAAAACAACCATCAACTTGTCTTACCATATCATGTTCATTGCACCAGTGGAAGGTGTTGAATGCCATGTCTTCAAGCAAAGAGATTTTGCATGCACTATTGTAAAAGCTAGAAAAAAATTGCATCACTCACAATGAAAGAAAATGAAATAAGAATATAGTAAAAGAAAATAAAAATCCAAATTAAAGCTAGGATTATCTATTGACAATATTAGTGAAGAAATCAAAATAATGCCAATCCCCGGCAATGGCACCAAAAACTTGTTCATTGAAAATTTAACTGCAAGTGTATGGCACCAAGTTTTATAGTTTTGTGATGAGTGAGTTTCATATCCATAGGGATTGTGTATTTTTAACCTTTCACTAGCTATCATTATAGCTAATTCAAACTTTATTTGGATGACCAAAAATAGATAATTCATTAACTAACAACTAAACAGAATAGCTTTGAATAAGATAAATCAATATATGAAAAGCCTAGAGGATTGATTTCATTTATTTTTCATTCATGGCAATTTCAACTCAATTCTGATTTAGCAATGCATAAGTTTATAAACTGAGAATCCTAATTCACTTAACCCCCTTTCCCAAGTTATAGGTTAAATATCTATTCTCAAAATCCTTACTTTGATATCCCTATAAAAATCTAAATAATAAGAATGAATTAAAATCTATGGTTCTCTACTGAAGATTTTATAAAACATAGAAGCTCTCCCGAGTCATCCATAGTTTTATGTTATGATATTTAAATCCTAATTAGGGTTACCTCTTTCGAGTGTCAAACCTAATTACACAATCATTCAATAGGTAGCAAATCAATTGAAAGCCTTATATGCCAAATATCACAAATAAACCCAATTGCATTGCTAAATAAGAAAGTCATTGATTATACCATGAACTTAAAATAAAATCCATCTCTCATCTAGAAAAAGAGAGATTAGCCACTCATGATGTAAAATAAATCAAGCAAATAAGATTCAAACATCATCATAGTTCCAATTCCAAGATAAACCACAAATACAAGGAAGGAAAATAATTAAACCACAATAAATCGATGTCTTCCCCCTTTTTAGCTTTTTCTTCACTCCTTGATAATGAGCTTGAACCTCTTGACCTCCAAGTTGATCTTCTTCTTCAAAGCTTCTTCAAAAACTTTCTAAAACTCCCAAGATCCCTAGCCCCCAAGTGCTCTTCAAAACCCTAACCAAAAACTTTCCCAAAAATCTCTAGCTTCTATTTAAAAACTAGCTAAGATAATAATTTATGCAATTTTTCCATAACCTATCCATCTCTAGTGCCAGCGACACCACCTTGCTGGATATGCAGTGGAGTTTGCTAAGAGTGGGTGCCACTAGCTCTAGAATGTTGTCCACTCGAGATGTATTCACCGTTTTGATCATATCTTCTTCATTTGTTACAGAATTGGATGATTCTTATTGGGTTGGATAGTTAAGTTAAAGATTTTCAATTCTTATGTAAACCGCTCTTGCTGAATTCATCTCAATCAATGGTAGAAATAGCATCAAAGTACTGCTTATTCACATTCAACTTTTATTCAAGATGGTTTGTGACTGAAAAGCCAAATAACTCTATTAAATGTAATATTTCATCAAATATAGTCACAAATAAATAAAACATGCCAAATGAGGTTCCAAAATATGTGAATTTGGGTATATTATAGACTCATCAGAAGCAACTTTGTCTGAGCAGAGACTCAGCCAAATCAAGATCAAGAAGTTGACATGTAGAGAAGAAATTTGTCTGACCAGCTGCTCGGACAACTGTGCTTAAAGGGGAGGAACTTCATCTTAATCTTTTGTGCTTGGAAAAATGCCTACAACATGAAGATACTTTGTTTGACCACCAACCAAGATTGTAAGACAAACTTTGTCTATTACTTACTTTAGATGAATGTGGAACAAAAGAAGAGCACTCTACTTCGTCCAACCGAGCATACAAACTTCAAGCACGAACTTCATTCAAAGACCAACGCGACTTTGTCTATGCCACCAAACTTTGTCTATTACTTACTATAGACAAATTACATTTATGAAGCCTCAACTAGTAGACAAAACTAAAGAGAAGTTCATCTGAGACAAAACAAGGAATACTTCATCCTCGCTAGAAGAGTTTGTCTCTTACTAACTCTAGATGAATGTAAAAGATGAAGCATCAAATGGTAGACTTGAAACAAAGATGAATTCATTCAAAACTTATTACAGACAAACGTAGATGCAAAGAGATGCCATTACTTTGATCAAGATTAATAGATTTATGTCACTTGCATCAAAATGGTATCTATACTCATATGCTTTCAACATACAGAATTGATTCAATCACCACTTCCGATAATAAGCGACTACAGGTTATTCAACTATGATAAGTCAAAACAAGAAAAGTGTAACACCCAGGGTGTTGAAAATGAGGAAACATTTTGTCAAAACATGTATTTGTGCATTGTGAGATGATTCGAAGTATCAATATAAGAGTTGTATTGAAATTTTGATATGAATTAAGTGAACTTATGAGAAAAGTTAGGATGAGTTAAGTTATAGATGTGGGGATGATTTATTGGTATTATCTTTAGTATATATGATGAAGGATTATTATGTACTTTAATGGGATTTTATTATGTTCATATGTCAATATTAAGTAAGAATTAAATACATGAGTAGTATATGAAGTGAAATTGTGTATTGAGTACAAGAATATACTTAAAAGAAGCTGAAAATGAAAATGACATCATATATATTTAATTTTTTGAAATATAATTTGGATTGATTAGAAACATTCTCAACATGGGAGTTGTATATCTTGAAATTATCTTTCTAACTCATCAAGAATTACATAATTTGGATATCATATGAGGAAGTTATGATCAATGCACCAAAACTACTCCACTTGTGTGAAAAATACAAAAAATGTTTACTTTATTTAACTTTTTGACATAGATGATGTTTGATTTGGAAAATGTGTTAAACATAAAAGTTGTATCCCTTTAAGTTATATTTCTAATGCCTAAAAAATCAAGTAAATTGGATGTTATATGTGAATGTTATACTCAAACTACTAACACAATATCTACTTAGAAATTCCATGCCATGGCACAGAAATTTAATGTTGTAGCATAGCCTTAGCAAGGGAAATTTTGGGCATCCAGCAGGTTTGTGCCACGGCATAGGAATCCCATGTCTTGGCATGGATTTAGAAAGGCCATTTTATAGGGATCCAGGGAGTTTATGCTATGGCATAGCTTCAGTGGGGCGTCAGAGTAGTGAAAAATTTTCATACCATTCCATTTTTCATTCTATTAGTCTTGTTTCTTCTCCTATGCCCTAAACTTCATGCCCTAGCTCCGTTTAGCCCAAATTCATGCCTTTTTAGCTTGGGAAATTCCTTATTTAGGTAGAGAATCACTCAAGCATGTCTTTAAGCTTGGGTTTTAGAAATTTGGATGGTGGGAAATGGAAGAAGATCCAATTCTTTGTAAATGGAGGGGTCTAATGAGAGCTTTGAGTTTGGATTCTTGTCTATGGTTGAAAGCTACACTTGGATTCCATAGTAAGATGCTTTTCCCCATCTAAATTTGGGTTTTTAAATTAACTAGGTTTTCATGTGAGCTATGAAGAATGATTTTTGGGTAAAATTGGTATGGATCCATGTGAAAATCATGGGGAAAAAAATTTAATTTATTGATTATGGTGTTTTGGGGCTTGATTGGGCATAAGAAATCATAATTTAAGCTACTAGGGTTTCTTACAACCTATAAATAGTAATATTAAAGGGAAAATGGTAGAATTATTGTTAAAATCATTAGGAAAATGATTAATTGATTGATTGTGATGGTTTGGGGTGGATTTAGACATAAGGAAACCAGTGATGTTCCCGTCCATGAATTGGATAATAGTAAATAGAACTATAAATGAAGAATTTGGTTTATAATGAGTTTATGCAATAATGTAAATGAATTAGAAGTTTGATTAACTTGATAATAAGATGAATTCAATGTGAATTGAGTTGTAAAGTTACTATATGTAATTGGCAGTGAAATCTAATTATCAAATTTAATGTGTAATTTCTAGTTAAGTGATGAATATTTTATGTTTAATGAATTGCTTCAATAAGAAACAAAGTGAAATTGAATATCTGATGTATATGATATTTGTAGGGCAAATGGGGTAAATGGGAAGCTGTGGAATTTGAAGACTTATGAGGTAAGTAGGCTCCTTTTCTGGTTGAATGCATGGGCATTTTTCCATTTGTTTGAATACGGGCTTGTATGTTTTGGTTGGGGATAATGAATATCCCATATTTGTTTAAGATTGATGCTATCTAGTTTATTAGGGATAGTGGGTATCCCTTTGATTAAAAGACTTGGTGTTTTGCTTATCATACGAAGTGTAATGGTAGGGGATAAAGGATATCCCATTTGTTCTAAACAAATATTTTTGGATCATGTGATATATTCTTTGTTATTGACACATCTACATATTTTTGGAATAATGAGGATTGTGGTCTTCATATTGTAGTTGTATTTCAATTTTATTGGATTTGAGGGTTGAGCCTCGTAGTTATGTATTGAGGATGTGATTGTTTGTTATAGGTTATTCATGGTCTAGATATATCATGCTATTGTGAATTGATTATTGGTTTCTATTATTTTTGCCTACTTACTGAATTGCCCAGACTCACGCCTTATTGTTTTCATTTTTTAGCTAATAGGCCTGGTAAAGACTCCCAACTATGGATTTGGATTGGTGAGCATGAGTAGAAGACCTTTGGATGGTATTATTTATTGTTGGGATTGGAATCCCATTGTATATTATATAATGGTGGTTGTGCATTTATATAAATGTATTTCAATAATTTCAATTGATGTAATCTAATGGCATGTCATAATAGGGATAAATGTTTATGGCATTGATATGGATTATGTTTATTGCTATTATAGGGTGGCGTAAATTCTGGGCTATGGATAAAATGGGTTAGTTTAGTGAGTTATGTTATTTCCTTAAGATTATTAAACTCAAATGTTATTATTGATGTTTTATATTGGAAATTGTGAGTATGGATATTAGATTTGATTAATGTATATTAGGTGTTGGATTTTGATAATTCAGGGCAGACTCTGCTAAATTTTTGGAAATGAATAAAGATAGTATTGAGAAGAAAGGAAATGATAGTGTACCATATGGGCCCTAATAGAGAACAATCTACAGGATGGTCCAAATGCATAGGGTGGGAGTGCAGGGCCTTACAACAAGACATCTCCATAACAACTCATCTTCCTCTCTGAAAAAGAATAGCATTGCAGTAGCTCAAGACAAATCAGAAGGCATGCACTCCATTGACAGAAATTATAAGAGTCTTCTACATTCATTGCTACTCCCGATTCTACATCCAATGAAATCCATCTTCTCCAACTATCAAGATTTTGAAGAAGCTATTTAAGGAGAAGAGCTGGGATGATTCAAGGTGGTGAAGGAATACATTTAAAATAAGCTGAACCTTTTAAATCCTTCTAGCCATGACCAAGAGCTTAAACCATTGTCTATCCTTTATGAGCTTTAATTTACAAATCTTTATAGCCATTATCTCTACATTATGGGAAGATCTTTCAGTATTACATAAAGCTGCTAATTCCTTGTGCTTCATTATAGCACTTTGTAAACGTGTATGAGTTTTTTTTTGTTAATCTGAAAACTAGAGAGTTGGCTGTGATCTCTGAAAAACCATCAAGTTTGATGGTAAGTTTCAAAACCAGTGGGTTTGTAGTGAGCTTCGGAAAACTACATTGTATGAGTTGTTAGTAAGCTTGGGTGTTTGACTCATGTTTTGATGATGAACAAACATGAATGGATAAGTGATGTGTTTTATGTGGATTGATACACATATTCATGTAGAGTGGATTAATGTAAATGTGAAGTTTATGATCATGCTTTGATTATAGAAAGTACAAATTAATGTATATATAATTGATGTGTGTGAATGATCTGATGAAATGAACGTTAACAGGTTTAAAAAACAGGTTGAAAGATTTACTCAACTGATTGGGAAATTAGTTAACATTTTTGGGGAAATCCATGGACATTGACGGTTTTGAATCAAGTGATGTTTGACCTTGACTGATTTGGAGTTAGAGACTAATCTGGTGAAGTTGAACCTCGACCGATTTTCTTATGAAGAAAAATGTTGATGGTTTTTGGTAAAACATTGACAATTTTTGATCCATTGCTGGCAGTTACAAGGATCTAGTTTTTTAGCCTCTTTGACACTTTCTTAAACCTCTTTTGAGAGATTGTCTCCCAGTTATTGAACATCTATTTAATGAGAGATATGTTGAAGAATAATGAAGAGCTTGAAAGTGAGAAATCTTGTAGGGCGATTGAGAGAGAGAATCAAGAATTCAAGATTATCAAATGAGTTTAACCTCCGTTTTGCAGGTGTATGAAAATTGAAGTGGTATAAAGTATTGAAGTCACCTAAGATCTAAACTGGTTGTAGATTTATATTATTTTATTATGCAAATTGTACCTTGGTTTGAGATGCAAACCAAGAGATAGTAGAATCATTACAGGGTATATAATTGATTCATTTATATTGTCACCTTGAAGTGGAAATCCAGAGAATAGAAAAATTATACCACTTGTAACTTTGGGATTAAGTTGACAAGTGGAACCTAAGTCTAGGATTTTGACTTGGAGAGTGGAGTCGGTAGAAAGTACTAAACCACTATAAGTTTTGTGTTCTTATTCTTATGTGATTATTGGTGTTTTGTATTCAAATTGCTTCCACTTACTTTGTGTTTTGCCATAGCATGGGACCAACAAGCGGTATTAGAGCTTTCTTTATATTGCTCAAAGTGATCTTCTATAGCTTCATCAAGCACCAATGAAAGTGGCAATGAAAATAATGTCAGAAATTGAAATGGAAGTAGTGGTTTTGCATTCCGATCAACTAGCTTTCTAGAGGGATTATTTGCAAATAGACCTCCTTATATAATTGGAGATAATTATCATTGATGGAAATTAAGAATGTAAAGTTTTTTGATGGGTTATAACATGTCTGCATGATGCATTATTAAAGATGGTTTTATAACCCCAAAAGGAAAGACAAATACTTGGACAACTGAACAAAAAGAGACAAGTTCTGCAAATAAACAAGCTAAAAGCTTGTTGTATTATGCTATTTCTCCGCCTGAATTTGGAATGATATCAACTTGTAAAACTCCAAAAGACATATGGGAGAAACTTCAAGTTACCCATGAAAGAACATAAGTGAAAGAGACAAAAATGAACCTCTTGATGCATGATTATGAACTGTTTACTATGCTTTCTAATGAATCCATTAGATGAATCACAGATTTACCAAGATTGTCAATGCATTGAAACATCTTGGAAAGGAGATTATTAAGAAGGAAAAAGTTCAAAAAATACTCAAATCTTTGCCTAAAGCTTAGACAGCAAAAGTGATGACCATTGAAGAAGCAAAGATATTGTAAAGTTGAAGGTTGATGAATTGATGGGATCACTGCTATCTCATGAGCATGTCATTAAGAAAAATGAAACTGAATTAAAAGATAAGAGATCTATTGGTTTAAATGCTAACTCTAATCTATCTAATCTTGATGCGTGTGAAGAAGATGAAGAAATTGCTATGCTAACTCATCGATTCACGAAATTCCCTCAAACAAATAACAAGATGAAAAAAAGATTTGCAGCCACTCAAAGAGTGCATAATAGGAAAGGTAATAGAAAATTCAAAACTGAAACTTCATTCAAGAAGGAAGAAGAGGATCTCACATGTCATTACTATGGTGGAAGTTGACATCTAAAGAAAATATGCCCATCAGTCAAAAAGGATAAAAAGAACCAAAAATCCTAAAGTTATGGAGCTTGGTGTGACAATGACTCATCTATCTCCGTGGATTCTGAATCTGATAATGAGGAGTGTCATATTGGTGTAATGGCATATGAAGATAAAGAAAAAGAGAGCAATGCTTCAAATGATGTAAGTTATGATGAGTTCTTGTTTGAATTGCAATAAGAACACACTGCACTTCTTGATAAATCAAAGTTGGTAACTAAAAAATATACAAAGTTGAAAAAGGATTTTCAAATTCATAAAGAAGTGATTCTAAGAATATAACTAGAATTCAATGTTCCTTTTGATGAGTATTCAAAGTTGAAATTTAAAAATGATCTTCTAAAAACTGACTCAAAGAAGTTAATTGATGAAAACCAAAAGTTAGATCAATGTTACATTTCTTTGAGAAATACATTTGGTCAGTTGAAGAACAATTGTTCAAATTGCCAAAATCATGTTGAAAATTTCAGAAGGAAAACTTTTAGCTTCCATAAAAGGCATTGCTATTTTTGTAATAGATATGGGAGGTTATGTACAATTGTACCTTGAGAAGTTTGCAAAATAAAGGTAGAAAATTGATTTGGGTGCCTAAACAAATTGTTATCGTACCTGAAATGCATGGACCCAAGATGTGGGTACCAAAATCTTGATTTTATTTTTTCAGGGAGGCTTGACTTTAAGAATAAAATCCAACTGGAACCTTGATAGTGGATGCTCACATCATATCACAGGAAGCAAGCATTTGTTCAAAAGTTTGTCTTTTAAGAATAAAGGTAAATTAACTTTCTGAGATAACAATCAGGGAATTATCAGAGGAATAGGTATGGTAAGTATTTCAAGTATTGATATTATTGATGTGTATTTTGTAGAAGGTCTTAAACACAAGCTTTTAAGCATAAGTCAACTATATGACAAAGGTTTTGAAGTTGAGTTTATATCAAATAATTGTATTGTTCGCTATTCTATAGGAAAAAGTATATGTTATGGAAAGCATAATGGAAATATGTATACTTTGGACTTTAGTGTAGATCATGTAAAATGTCTTTCTGCAGTAGTTAATGAGGCATTATTATGGCACATCCGATTTAGACATTCCAACATGTACGCTATCAAGAAGCTTTTGAAGCTTGATCTTGTAAAAGGATTACTAAAAATGAAGATTAATGTGGATCATGTTTGTGATGCATGCCAATTTGGCAAAAAAAAAAAGCTTCTTTTAAATAAAAAAATGTTGTTTCTACCACAAAGCCTCTCGAGTTATTGCATATGGATCTTTTTGCACCTATAATATATAATTATTATTGATTTTTATAGATATACCTGGGTACTGTTTCTAGGTGGAAAAGATGAAAGTTTTGAGCTTTTCCAGAAATTTCATCACAAAGTTCAAAATGAAAGTGGAACATGAATCTCTTAATTCGAAGTGATCATGGAAGAAAATTTGACAATATTCAATTCAATGACTTCTGTGATGAACTTGGAATAAGTTATAATTTTCTGCGCCTAGAACTCCATGACAAAATAGAGTGGTTGAGAGGAAGAATAGAGTTTTAGTTGAAATGGCTAAAATAATGTTGATTGACGCAAATCTTCCTCATAGATTTTGAGCTGAAGCTATACATGTTACATAATCAATCATGTTTACATTTATCCAATTCTAAAGAATCTTATGAACTGTGGAAAGGAAGAAAGCCAAACATTGCATATTTCATTTCTTTGGTTGTAAATGCTTTGTATTGAATAACCTTGATAAATTTTACAAGAAAAGTGATGAAGATATATTTCTAGGGTATTCTTCTTCTAGCAAAGCATGTCGTATTTACAATAAGCAAACATACATAGTGGAAGAGTTAGTCCACGTAAAATTTGATGAGACTAACTCTTGGCTGAGAAAGGTTGATAATACAAATGATGATAATGGCAGATTTAATTATCTTGAAACATTAATTGAAGCTCAGCAAGGATCTAAAGAGTTATCATAAGCTACATCATCAAATCCTCATGAGGAAAACATTCATGAAGAACAGGTAAGTGAAGATAAGTTATCTTATCCAAACTAGTCAATTCATACTCATAAATATCATCCATTAGAAAATATTATAGGAAATGTGTATGATAAAGTGAGAACTTATACCTCACTTCATAATGTCTGTGGTAATTTTGCTTTCTTATCTTACACTGAACCCAAAACAATTAACGATGCCATTTTAGATAAAAACTAGATAATAGCAATGCAAGAAGAACTAGATCAGTGTAAACGTAACAATGTGTTGACACTTATGCTAGAACCAAATGATTAGTCTATTATTGGCACAAAATGGATCTTTGGAAATAAAGTTGATGAATCTGGGATTATTGTAAGAAATAATGCATTTCTGGTAGCACAGGGATATTCCCAAGAAGAGGGAATAGATTATGATGAAACATTTACACCTGTTGTTAGACTTGAGGCCATAAGAATGTTACTTGCCTTTGCATCTTTGAAATAATTTTGATTATTTCAAATGGATGTAAAAAATGCATTCTTAAATGGATATTTAAATGAAGAAGTTTATATCAAACAACCTCCAGATTTTAAAGATCATGAACATCCTAATTATGTTTTTAAACTTACAAAAGTGTTATATCATCTTTATAAGCTCCAAGAGCTTGGTATGAAAAACTGAGTGAATTTTTAATTAGTAAAAAGTTTCAAAGAGGTAAGGTTGACACAACTCTTCTCATTAAGCATATTCATTTAGACATTCTTGTCGTACAAATCTATGTGGATGATATCATTTTTATGTCAACGAATGAAAAATATTGCAAAGAGTTTGAAAATTTGATGAAAAGTGAATTTGAAATGAGTATGATGGGTAAACTTATATTTTTTCTTAGACTACAGGTGAAACAAGCTGATGAAGGTATTTTCATTTCACAATCCAAATACATCAAAAAAATGTTTAAAAAGTTTAAAATGAAAAATTTTAAATTCATGCCTACCCCTATGAGTTCTAGCATTAAAATGAATAAGGATGAAAGTGGTGAAAGTGTAAATCAAAGATTATATAGAAGCATGATTGGTTCATTGTTGCATTTGATCGCCAATAGACCTAACATTTTATTTAATGTATGTACGTGTGCTCGATTTTAGTCAAATCCAAAGGAGTAACATTTAACTTCTATTAAACATATATTTAAATATCTTATAGAAACATCTCATTTAGGATTATGGTATCCTAGAGGATCATCATTTGCTTTAGTTGGCTATTCTGATGCTGACTATGCCAAATACAAAGTAGATAGAAAAAGCACACGTGAAACTTGCTGATTTTTAGGAAGTATGCTTATATCCTTGTACTCTAGGAAACAAGGTTCTGTTGCACTATCAACAGCTGAAGCTGAATACATAGCAGTAGCTACTTGTTGTGCATAAGTACTTTGGATGAAATAGTAGTTAAGTGACTATGACTTTTATATGGAATGTGTGTTAATCAAATGTGATAATACAAGCACAATAAATTTGATTAAAAATCTAGTATTACATTCACATTCTAAACACATTGAGATAAGACATCATTTCATTAGGGATCATGTTCAATTGAGAGACATTTTTGTTGAATTTATTCCTACTGAAGATTAACTAGTAGACATTTTCACAAAAACACTTCTCACTGATAGGCTTTTACAAATTAGAAAAGGGTTTTGAATTATTAATCCATTCGCATGATGCATAGTATGCATAAAATAAAGGACATATATGTGTGAATTTTTCCTATGTTATAAAACATTGACAGATTGTATTTTACAAAAATGTTGATGGATCATAAACATCAACGGATTCGGAGCTAGCGATGTAACTTAAATACATGATTTGCGCAGGATTATTACAATCCTTCTACTTAAAGCTAGTGTTTTCCATTTCTAAGAAACCCATTCGACTCCTTAAGCTCTGCACCCTACCCCCCTTCATTGCTCATTTGAACATAATTGAGTCTATTCCACACATCCTTCTTCATCAAAATCATGGTAGTTCTCTATTCTTCAAGAATCTTCAATGGGTTTTTCGTTTGTACTCTAGATTTCATAATTTTGGGGTTTCTCTTCTTAATCCACATGTTCTTTGATGCTTTACTTATGCAAAATCAATACCCTAAGACATTTGAACTTGTATCATTGTTGTTAGGATAGAATTTTTGAAAACCCCTTTGCTGTGATTCAAAATTAAGATTTTGGGACTTTTAGGGTTTCAAAAAATCACAAAAACTCTCTTTTAGCCTGAAATTTGTTCATAAATTCTCAATGCATGTTATATTTCCATATTATTTCATAAATAATATGGTTAAATATCACTTTTATTTTGGGGTTGTCTTGAGAAGAAAATTTCTTGATTTATGGGTTGTATTTCCATATTAACTCCACATTCTTGATGCTCGCTCCATGAATGCTTGCTATTCTACACTGCAAGTTGATCTCATTATTGCTTATCTATGTACTCATAGATTTTGTTTTGGTAATTCGTAACCCTTGTTTCTACCAAACTTCATAGTGTTTCATTGGTTCTTGCACCTAATTGAATGTTCTTCAAGTTAGATTTGTGTTTATTCTATGACTAATGTAGGTAGACTTTGCTTGGTTGAAAATCATTGCAATGTGAATTGTTGTGTTGTAGTTGTGACAAAAATAGCTACCATATGCAAATAATTGTGTTTAGGACAAAAACTATTTTGACATTTCTCTTTGTTCAAACCTTCTGTTTTGATTGTATTTGAGCCATATCCTTTGATTTTTTTTCATATAAGTTACATCCTGTCTTTTAAATAATTTCAACTTGAGCCTTGAATCATAAAATCTTCATTTTCATTTCAGTCTTACTGACAGAAAGTTGCTATGTCAAAGAAGCTATCTTACGAGGAAAAGGAAAAGAGGAAGGTGGTGGATACCTCTGAATCTAGACCTTTTCCTCCCAGAACAAGAAGAAGAATAGGAGGAATTTCAATTCAAGAACCAACAGAAGCTCCAGCTATGCAGACTCTAGGAAAACAAACTACTCTTGAGGATCTAATAGATCTTGATGAAGAACAAGTTCCTTAAGAATCTGAACCACAAACTCAACATGAACATGAAACTTCTCTATCTCCTACTGAGACTTCTCTCAAATCTAAACATGGGAAAAGTATACCTTCAAAAACCAAACCTTCTCCATTAACCCAAAAGTCTAAATCCACTTCAAAGACAACCATTCCAAGAAGATACACTACCAGGAAATGAGTTCCTACCCTACATCAAAAGAAACTCACTTCATTACCAAAGAAACAAGTCTTAGTGGACCCAACCTTGAGGAACTTCAGATTCAAGAAAGACAAGTCTGATTTCTACACAAGATTTGGGCGCAAGAACTATACATAAGGTTTTGAAGATGAATGGTTTATGTTTGTCAATTGGTTAAGGAAATTTGGGATTTTTTAGTTTTTCTTAGAAAAGTTGATGATTTATGATGAATTGGTAAAGCTGTTCTATTTTTATCTGACTGAGGAAGGAGGAGAGGATGGAGTATATGTTTACGCAACATATCTCAAAGGGAAAGAAATTAATTTTACTGTTAAAGAGTTTGGATTCATAATGAAACTACCTTATATTACTGGTGATAAAACATATAATCAAAAGGAAGTTATTGAATGTTTAATTGGTATGGAGTCACTGTAAAAAATTGGAGGATTCACAAACAAATAATTTTCTTCTATGGAGTTTAAACTCATTCATCATATAGTGACCCATTGCCTATTTCCAAGGAATGGAGGAAATGATTAGTAAGTATTCATGAATGTGTTTTGATTTAGTACATTGTCTATAACTTAGAGTATGATCTTGTGGATGCAATGCTACTATACATGTTCAATAGAAAAGATAGAGCTAATGGACATCTTTCATATGCCATGTATTTGACAAGATTATTTCAATGCTATGAAATAGATCTTTCTGATGATATTCCAACCTATCCATTGAGTTACAATGAGATAAGCATTAGAACACTCAAAGGAATGAGATATATCAAGTACAATGATGGTAAGTGAGGATACATTTTAGCTATACCTAGTGAAAATTATGATGAGATTTCTATTCAAGGTCATTCGCAAGCAAGAACTGAGGCTGAATTTGAAGGAAATGATGAGGGTGAATAAGAGTTATTTCATGATGTTCTAGGAGATTATGAAGATTTAGATGATGAGGAAGGTTCTCAGGGAAACAGAAGGAAGGATCCTTAGGCTGGAGATCACTCAGTAGCAACTGTTTCTAATACTCAAAACACTCCTGCCACATCCATTCTAGAACCACCTCATCTCATTCCTCCTTCTACTTCTACACCTCATGTCACAACTTCATCAACTTCTCCCTTACTTGATGTTTCTACCTTCCAGGTATTACTTACATCTAGTCTTGGAAATATTAAGGCTGACTTGGAGGCATACATAAGGGAGCAAATCCATGCCTCATCTTCTGCTGACCAATCTAACTCCACTCAAAAGAAAAATCAACCACCTCCTCCGAAGTGATCTTGTCTTGAAGAGTCAAACTCATTTTTGAAAACTAATTCTCTAGTTTTTAAGACTTGAAGATACTTTAACTTTCTTGTCATTATTGTGTGTTTAAGCTTACTTCCTAACTCTTTGAATAACTTTTGATATTCACACACTTATGACTTTATCTTCATAAATTGCATCTTGTTTATGACATTTATCTTCACATTCTGCATTATTGCAATCCCTTCTTTTTGCTTTTGGCAAAAAAGGGGAGAAAATAAGCATGCATGGTTATGCATGGTTGCATCGTAACAGGGGGAGAAATGATATTTAAGTTCATCCATTGGTAGTTTTGTCATCATCAAAAAGGGGGACAATTGTTCGACTCCTGTTTTGAGGATGAAGAGACATGAATGGATAAGTTGTGTATTTTATGTAGATTAATAAACATATTCATGTAGAGTGGATTGATGTAAATGTGAAGTTTATGATCATGCTTTCATTGTAGGAAGTATGGATTGATGTATAAGTAATTGATGTCCTATCTTTTAAGCCATATCCTTTGATTTTCTTCCTTATAAGTTATGTCCTATCTTTTAAATAATATTAACTTGAGCCTTAAATCATAAAATCTTCATTTTTATTTTTGTCTTATTGATAGAAAGTTGCTCTATCAAAGAAGCCATCTTACAAGGAAAAGGGAAAGAGGAATTTCAATTCAAGAACCAACAGAAACTCCAACTAGCCAGAATGCAGGAAGATAAACTACTCCTGAGGATCCAATAGATCTTGATGAAGAACAAATTCCTCAAGAATCTAAACCACAAACTCCACATGAACATGAAACGTCTCCATCTTCTACTAAGGTTCTCCCAAACCTAAACATGGGAAAAGAATACTTTCAAAAACCAAACCTTCTCCACTAACCCAAAAGTCCAAATCCACTTCAAAGACAACCATTCTAAGAAGATACATGCCCAGGAAATGAGTTCCTACCCCACATCTAAAGAAATCCACTTCTTTCCAAAGAAACAAGTCTTAGTAGACCCAACCTTGAAGAACTTTAGATTCAAGAAAGAAAACTCTAATTTCTACACAAGATTTGGGTGCAAGAATTATACAGGTGGTAAGTTTTTGAATTGCAAATTCTTTGAAGATGAAGGGTTTCTATTTGTCGATTGATTAAGGAAATTTGGGATTTTGGAGTTTCTCTCAGAAAAGTTGATGATTTATGATGAATCGGTAATGTTGTTCTATTTTTATCTGATTGAGGAAGGAGGAGAGGATGGAGTATATGTTTACTCAACATATCTCAGTGGGAAAGAAATTAGTTTCACTACTGGAGAGTTTGCATTCATAATGAAACTTCCTTATGTTACTGCTAATAAAACATATGATCGAAGGGAATTAGTTGAATGGTTAACTGGTAAGGAGTCACTATCAAATAGGAAAGGAGGATTCACAAACAAAGATTTTTCTTCTATGGAGTTTAAACTCATTCATCATATATTGACCCATTGTCTATTTCCAAGGAATGGAAGACATGATGCAATGAGTATTCATGAATGTGTTTTGATTTACTATATTGTCTATAACCTAGAATATGATCTTGTGGATGCAATGCTACTATACATATTCCATCAGAAAGATAGAGCTAATGGATGACTTTCATATTCCATGTATTTGACAAGAATTTTTTAACATTATGAAATAAATCTTTCTGATGATGTTCCACCTGTC
>JAYJMB010063095.1:0-14372 GCA_036873735.1 Pouteria campechiana
TAAACATGTAGTGAGACTGTTATTGAAGTTAATGACATGCCAGCTATATTATATGATGATTACATATGATTGGAAGTAAAATTTCTTAAGAAGCCTTGTTAAAAGAATTGGCTTTTGACTGTTTTAATATAAAATGAATATACATAGCCTACATGGCTTAGTTGCGATGTGAGATAGTAAGGTGTTTATGCAAAAAGCTCATACGAACATTGAAATTAGTTGCTAGATATAAATTAGCCAAGTTATGTCTATATATGAATAGGTCTACTACCCTATATAGGATGATTTTAGAAGGATGAAAAGGTATCAAGCGACAAAAATGGTTTGGTAGCATAACAAGGTAAGTAGGCATTTGTAAATCCCATGTATTTGAAATCTAGGTATGTATATTTTGATTTGTGGATAGTGGATATCCTGTATTTGTTTAAGTTGATGTTGTTTAGTTGTTAGGGATATTAAGTATCTCTTAGATTAGAATATTTGATATCTTGGATTGATATGGATGTTTAATGTGAGGGATGGACGAGATCCTTTTGTTGTATATTTAAATTGAAGATTGATTCAATGTGAGTTTATTTGATTGGATGGAAATAACATGGAACTTTCAATTTGGAAATATTGATTATTTGATATGAAATGTGCTAATTATGGATTAATTATTGTTTATTACATTTCTCTACTTACTGAGTTGCCCAGACTCATGCCTTCTTCTTTAAATTTTTACTTGGCAAGTCAAGCAAAGGATTTCTGATAAAGACTGAAGACTTATGATGTATAGTGGATTGGGGTTAGTACCCCTTTGTGTGTATTTGTGTAATGATGAGATCAATGTATAATTGTAATTGAAAATTTGGATGTTGTATATTAAATGTAATCACATCGCATGTCATAATAATAGAAAAATGTGCATATTATGTATTTTGAACTAAGTTAGGTTATTGTCATCATGGTGTGATACAGATTCTGGGCAGTGGATAAATGGATGGTTGTCTCTAGAAATTATATTGTTGCATTATTTTAATTAATGTATAATTTTATAGGTGGAAAACTTATCTATTTAGGTTAGGGGCTGCCAAATTTTGGGCAGAGCACCCCACCCTAAAAGTGGGCAATTCTAGGTGAAATACAGTGTAAAATGATAAGTCACGCCTTGGAAGCTGGGGCGTGACATAAGATTTGAGCCAAATTAGTTATTTAGTATTAGGTAAAGGTTGGACATTTGATTGTTTGATTAAGTTTAGATATTTTTCTAATTAATATTTGACTATTTGATTAAGGTTTGAACATTTGGTTATTTGACTAAGGTGTGTCTGGGTTTAGTAATTTTCTAGACTTGGTTATTTGATTAAGATTTGAATATATGATTACATGATTAGTATTTGGACATTGGCTTTTTGATTGAGGCTTGGACACATGACTGAGGTTCATGCTTGGATTTGGATGCCTCTTGGATTGGATTAATATGTGTTTGAAGTTTGGATGCCTACTAGAATTCGATTGTTATATATTTGAGGTTTGGATGGATACCTACTGGGTTGGCTACTTTGGATGTTTGGGATCCCGCCCTTCTTCGATCTTTGTTTGTTTAATGCCGCCTTTCATGGCGAAAAGGCCTTATCAGCCTATTGTATGTGAATGCCTTTGGTTATTTCATTAGTGTGGATCGAGAACTTGAGATATCTGAGTTGCAATGATGGTGGGATACCATGTGATCATGGATTCTGCAACATTTGTAGCTAGATTGTAGGGATAGACCAGAATACACCGAGTTGTAAGGGAGTTGAGTCCACTTGGTTTGATTATGGTTGCCACTTGATTGTGGCTTAGACCACTTGGTTTGACTACGGTTGCCACTTGATTGTGGTTTAGACCACTTGGTTTGGATGTGGTTGCCACTTGATTGTGGTTTAGACCACTTTGTTTGTGGCTAAGTCCACTTTGATGTGGCCTCCTGAGCAGAGTATTGGTAGGTAGCAGGCAAAATGAGTTAATTAATAGTGTATATTATTTTAGAAATTGTATGATGATGTACTTTGCAATGACCCCATTTGAACAAAATAAAGTAATAGAGAAACTACATTAGAAGTTGGTACTTATCTTATTATGTGTTGCTTGCTCCTGCAATGATATTGGTTGATAGTGTCATTGACAATCGAGTTCAAAGTAATGTGAATATTATAGTGGCATTGTGATTGTGAATCCCATATGATGAAAAATTTAAGGAAAAGCTGATATGAGTTATGAGCAATGAAATATTAATGTTACCAGGATATGTTTGTGTATATTGATTAGCAAACTTAAGTAAATAACAAGAATCAAAGTTATGATTAATATACTGAAGCTATTCCAAATGAATGAAAAATAACTAGATGACTGTGATGGGTGAACTTCATGGAAATTTCTGACATGTTTGTGGATTTATTTAAAAACCTTGAATATTTAACTCCCAAACCCGTTCCATTTCATTATTTTCTATTTTTCTTCCTCTCCCACGCCTCAAAATCATGCCTTAGACTCCACTTAGCATGATTCTACCATGATTTAGCTAGGGAATTCCTATTTTAAGTAAGAATTCATTATTTTTTAAAGAAGATGATAAAACCCAATTGTTGGATTTGTGGATTAGGGAAAAAATGTTGTTTGGTGCAAATGGATGATGCTACTTGGGACTTTAGGCTTTGATTTTCATCCATGAATGGAAGTTTTGTTGGAAATCTCTGGTAAGATGATTTTTCCCATCCGAATTTCTATTTTGCTTAGCTAGGGTTTTATAAATTCCATGAACAGTGATTTTTGGAAGAAATTTCATGATGTATGTTGTATAAATCATGGCGAAAATCATTTAACTATGCTTAATAATATGTTAGAACTGAATTGGGCATAAAAATTGGATTTTAGGGTTATTAGGGTTTCTGTGAACATAGCATTTTTAGGGAAATGGATTAATTTGATAAGGAAATCATGGGGGAGATGGTTGTATGGGTTGATTATAGTGATTTGGACATAATAATCTATGGATTTGGCTTGCTTGAGTTTCCACCTAATCTATGAATAGTGATCTTTGCCGAATTTAGTAGTTTATAAGTAATAATTATGGAAAAAAATGATTAAGACATGAATTAAATTATTTTGGGATTTGTTTGAGTTGTTTGGGAATGAAAAATCTGATTTTTGGACAAAAACCAAATTGGCTTAAAAATGATTTTTTCTTTAAAATGATTAAGTGACAAATTAGGCCAGTTGAAGACTTAACTAACTGGTTTATTTTGACCAGTGAGGTTAATGACATGATGATTATATTGCATAAAGATTTCGATTCTATATAGTTAAATATTGAAGTTAATTAAGAGTCTCTATTGAGATATGAGTTTAGCCATAAATCATATTCATTAGTTTGGAAGAAATCAGTACAAGTTAAATGTGCAATGAATGCGATTGTTACCCTGTACAGGATGAACTAAGAAGGATGAAAAGGTGTAGAATTGAAGGAATGGTTGGGAGCTAATAACCTAAGGTAAGTAGGCGCCCATCCTTGATTAATTAGATTGTATATTTGGGGATGAAAATCCCATTTGATTGTATCAGGGCATGGTTGTTTTGGTTGGGGATTGTGAACATCCCATATGTGTTGAAGATTAGTGTTTTTAATTTGTTGGGATAGTGGGTATCCCTTAGTTTGGATTATTGATGTTTGTCGTATGATTATTATTCATATGCAGGGTTGTTTATTGAAAGGGATGAAGAACATCCCATTGAATAGTATGTGTAATTTATGAAAATTGCTAATTATGATGATGAAGTGGTAATTTTTGAGATACGACAATATTGAGCATGAATTTAGTCTATCGTTGAAATTGAATATAATGTATGTGGATTATTGATTATATTTTGTTATTACGTGCCTACTTACTGAGTTGTCTGGACTCACGCCTTCTTATTTATTTATTTTTAGCTGACAGACTAGGTGATAATTCTTAAATATGGATTGGATTGTTGAGCAAGATTGAAGACTTATTCATTGTGATATTATAAATTGTAAATATAAATTTAATTATATTATGGTTGTTAGATGATTCTATTTAATAGATTTCCATTGATGTATAATAGATGGAATGGCATATCATAATAAGGTAATTGTAATTGTAAATGAATTGTATATTATTTAATTGAGTTTATCGGCATCATGATTCTACCTAGATCTTGGGTTGTGGGTGAGCGTGTGTGTGTTAGAAATTATATTGTGGCTTTATTATATTTGATAAATAATTGTACAGGTTAAACCCTGATAAATTAGGGGATACTCTCTCCTTTTTTTGAAGAAAATATTTGAGTTCCAAAATGGAACTCGAGCAACCCACCCTAAAAGTGGGTAATTCGAGGTGAAATACAGTGCAAAATAATAAGTTGCACCTCAAAAGGCGAGGCACGACAACCATACAATATATTTTTGGAGGATGTCCAACTTCATTGTCACCTTTCTCACTTGAGCTTGTCCTTGATGAGTCTTCATCATTCACGTTCATTCCTCTGGCTTAGTTTCTTAAAGACTTCTTTAAGTATTTCTTTTCTTTTCTTTCATCTTTCTCACTCATGTTTACTTTATAGGAGACATGTGTTTGATTCTTCCACATCTATAGCATGTGGACAAATCCTTCATTCTTTCAATCATTTTCTTCTGTTGTCTAGGTTGTCTCCTTGAGGTGTTGTCTCTGCAACTTCTTACAAATTTTCTGAAGTTTCTAACCAACATGCCCATATCATCTTTAGATTGTGATGCTGGATCACTGCTGCTCTCCTTGGTCACTTTAAGAGCAATGCTTTTCTTTGGATTTATTGGCTCCTCTCTTTTGCTTTTGTTTACCTCGTGTGACATCAGTGAGCTGATAAGATTGTCTACTAGAAGAGTGTTTAGATCCTTTGCTTCTTCTATTGCTGTGATCTTCTAGTTCTAGGATTCTAGTAGCGCCCTTAGTATCTTTATTATCTGTTTAGAATTTGTAACTTCTTTTCCCTATCTTTTCAAAGTGTTAGTAACTTTAGAAAAATGAGTATACATTTCTGATATGCTTTCCCCTTCTTTCATCTTAAAGTTTTCTAGTTCTACTATCTACATATTCCTTCTGGTTCCTTTCACATATGCGGATCCTTCACATATAGACACAAATTTATCCCAAATATGTTTTGCAATAGTGCAAGAAAATACTCTATTAAACTCCGATAAAGATAGTCCACAAAATAAAGAGCTCATAGCCTTTAAAATATTTTGGACTAAGGAGGCTTCCTCTTTAGTACATGCATTTATTTTAGTAGTGGGAAGAGTGATTCCAACTTTAATAGCCTTCAAAGACTCTATATCATTGGCTATAATACATTGCTTCATCCTCAACTTCTAGTAAACGAAGTTGGTTCTATCAAATTGGGGTGGTCAGGTAGATGATTGCCCCTCGGCAAATATTTATAAAGAGGATGATGGATTTGCTGTTGGATCATTATAAATGTTTATGTAGTTTGCTTTGATACTGCTTGCTAGTCCCAAAAGTTAGGCAAAAACCCAAGAGGGGAGGGGTGAATTGGGTACTTCAAAAATTTGCTCAACCCCTTTAGTAATAAATGTCCTTTTAGCAATCAATCTAATCACTTAATCAATGATACATAAAAAAATAAGAAATAGGGATTTTTATAGTGGTTCAAGTAAAAACTCTACTCTACTCTTCCAAAAACACTCTCCTCTTAATGTCTTGGGTCCCACTATATCACATATAATGGAAATACAATAGTGCTCTCACCACTCTTCTAGATTCCAGCTCTAAAGGGCATGATCACTATGCTCTCAACACTTTTAGATTACAGCTCTAGAGGTCATAAAAAATAACTCTTATCTGCATTTACACAATCACAACTCTTTTTAAGTCTAGTCTTAACCACTAGCTTAAGGGACTTACCATGAATATCAAAAGTTAAAGCATAGATACTTCTCAATAAGCATAGGGGAAGGTTTCTAAAAATTAAATATAGAAGTAAATGATCTTCCTGAAAAGTGGTTGGAAGCCTTCAAAGTGAGTTGAGGAAGGTTTGAATGCAAGGCTCTTGACTCTTGAAACATTGTAGAAGGTTTTGGATCTGTTCAGTAAATGCTCTCAAGAGTATTTTTGAATATTTTCCTTGATACTTGTTGTTTTCTCTTGCTCTAATGAGGCTTCATTTATAATTGCTTTGAATTTTAGTCATTGGTGGTAGGTGAACTCTATTAATGACAGAAGACTATTCTAATTAGCACATTGAATTTTCTAACTACTGCTTAATCCCCATCTGTTGAAATGCCTACAATGCCGACCTTGGAGAAGGTGATTTCTTGATTCTTAATAAGTACCGGTTGAGGAGTTGCTGCAATGGTTGATCCTTCCATCAATATAAAAAGCATGTAATTAATGCTGAATGGTGACCATCATTTTGTTTTGTCCATTATTCATTTTTACTTATGACAGACAAATTATCTGTCTAGCTATTCATTAGACAAAGTCTCTTCTTCTTCTAGTATGTCAATGATAAGTAGTAGATGAATCCAATTATTGCAAACAAATAGTCTTCTTAGCACTTCGTTTGTTGTATTGTCTGTTATAAGTAACAGATGAACTCATTGGAGCAAAGATGAATTTTCTTCAGCTCTTCGTCTATTGGATTGTTTGTTGTAAGTAATAAACAAGTCATTGAGGCATAGACGAATTATTCTTTTATTTGTTGGATGTAGTAGACAAGTTTAGAGGTATAGACAAACACCATTGCTCTGCTAGATGAACTTTACTGCTCTACCACCAACCTTCACTTCTCTGCCTTTATCTATTTTTAACAGATGATCATTGGCTTGATTATTGCTCACTTATGATAGACAAAGTCTATTGTATATGTTGGTTTGTATTTGTTAGATATAATCTCAACTTCGACAAATGAATGGAAACTCAGTTGAATCCTTTTCATTTGAGCTTTGTCTATAACAGTACTTCATGTTTTGCTTCTACACTAGCTCAAGTCTTTTCAATCAGATAATTTGCACCTTGGAATGTCTTCTTTGTGTTCATTTTTCATAAGGCCAACAACTTGATTTTGCATGCTAAAAGATTGGCAACAACCATTAGTACATAACCTTTAATCAAGTTTTGTTTGTCATTGAAACCATACAAATGAAGAAAAGCAAAGAAGCAACCACTCGAACAATCATACAGAAAGAGAAAAGACTTTGTCTGACAAGCAAAGCAAGAAGAAAGAATTCACCAAAGGATAAAAAGAAAGATGAACAGACAAAAGAGTGCAACTTCAATAGAGCTAACACAGATAAATCAAAAATGAAGAAAGTAAAAAAGTTCCAGAGACAAACTCCACCTGTAGCCTAAAGAATGCAAAACAAATGAGGAAATTGACTTCATCTATGAGATTAAATTCATCTGTTACTTACTATAGACAAAGTGGTAGACAAAGTAGAAGATAAAGTAGAAGTTATACAGTGAGGATAGATGAAGCTACATAGACAAAGTAGCTGCTTGCACAAAGGAACTTCAATGGACAGGCACTTTCATTTACAACTCACTACAAACAAACCTATAGACGAAGTGCAGAGTAATTCATCCAAGACAAAGTAAAACAAAGTTGGTCTTTCACTTACAAAAGATGAATATTATACTTCATTAGTTCAAGCAAGACAAAGAATTTTTTTTGTTCATCTCCAATAGACAAATGGGGAATAAAAGAAGAATCTCATACTTTGTTTGTTCATATAGACAATACAAAGTTTGTTTGTCAACCAATTCGACATCGTCTGTGCCACCCAGAGATCATATGATATTTACAACAGACAAAGCACATTCACGAAGGAACAATTGATAGACAAACTAATGGAAGAATTCATCTATAACTTATAACAGACAAATGCAAACAGAGAGAGACTATGACTTGTCAGAGGAAAATTGATTTATGTGACTTACCTCTAAATGGCATCTACATCTGTGCTTTCATTATGGAAACTTGTTTCAGTCACCATTTTTGGTAACAAGCGGTGCTGCAAGTTTTCTACCTATTTCAAGTTAAAATGAGAAAAGATATTTCAACAACAACTTATCCTCCTCTCTATAAAAGGATGGCAATGCAGAAGCTTAAGAAAAATTAGAAAGATATGCACTCCAACGGTAGAAATCTCAACAGACTTCTTCATTTATTGCTGCTCTTCTTCATTTATTGCTGCTCTTATTTCTTCATTCAATAGAACCCATCTTCTCCAATGGTCAAAATTATGAAGAAGCTATTTAAGGAGAAAAGGTAGAATGATTCAAGGTGGTGAAGGAATACTTTTCAAGTGACCATAATATTATACAAATCCTTCCACCCATGGCCTAGAGCTTAAACCGTCATGTATTTTTATAAGCTTCAATCTACATATCCATATGGCTATTGAGTTTACATTTTGGGAAGATCTATTTGTATTACTAGAGTTATAAAAGATCTAATCTTCCCCTCTACTTAAATGTGTATTAGTTTCTAGTTAAACTATAAAACCAGTGAGTTTTAGTGAGCTCAAAAAAACCACATTGTAATGAGCTGTTGCTAAGATCTAGAAAATTATCAAGTTTGCTGGTGATCTTTGAAACTAGTAAGTTTCTTAGTGAGCTCATGAAAACTAGAAGAGTGTTTGCTTATAAAAATTTTCATTCTAGAAGAGTTTCTTAGTGAGCTCATGATCCACTATAAAAATTATGTTATTTGTGTTATGTCTTTGCTTATTTACTTTATCCTTCATGTACTTTATTGTTTTATTATTTATCTTACAATGCACCACACACAATCACGAAAAGAGAAAAATGTTTCAATAGGGGTTAAGAAATAAATTTTTACATATCTAATTCACCCCTCCTCTCTTGGATTAAGCCATACTATTGGACTTTACAAGTGGTAACAGAGTGGGCTAGATTAACAATTCTAGTGATCCATTTAGCTTACCCAACAACATCATCCTCTATGTTCTCCTAAGGATTCTCCATCTCTCAACTTCCATATTTTCAATGGATTGAACTATAAGTAATGACAGAAGAGATTGGAAACATTTCTTATGGCCAAATGATCTTCATATATGGAAAAATCATCTATATTGGAATAAGTGAGGATGAAACAAGAGTAGAGCTAAAAATGTTGAAATCTCACTTTACGCTCTTTGCCCCACCATTTGCAAAGATGTCTTAGCTTATAAGTTGATATGAGAAATCTTTAGACAAGCCAAAGACAAATTACTAAGGGGCAAAACACTTCACACTCGCTCACCACTTATGTTACAAACTTGAGAGCAAGAAATCAAGGAAAGGAGAAAATATACTCATGAAGAAGAAAAAAA
Source organism: Pouteria campechiana (assembly GCA_036873735.1). Classification (NCBI taxonomy): domain Eukaryota; kingdom Viridiplantae; phylum Streptophyta; class Magnoliopsida; order Ericales; family Sapotaceae; genus Pouteria; species Pouteria campechiana. Next base: position 9,374 of record JAYJMB010063095.1, read on the forward strand.
AAAGAAAGGAGGCTTGGTTTGAAGAAACAAAATGAAGACATGATGAAATACCAAGTTCCTTCGAAATAAAGAGGAAAGGTAAGTATAGGTATGACACTCAAACTTGAATGCTTTTATTTAATGTGTCCTCCTCTAAATTTTAAAATTTTACTTTTGTGTTTCTTTCAGTTCATTCTTTTGTTAATAAGAATTTATGTTCAGTCTTTAAATTACCTATTTCTGCTTACTTACATGTCTGTAGAGACAAGTTTATATTTTAAACTTTTACATCGATTCATTTGTAATTAATAGAAGTTAGAAATCATATTTAAAATTTTGATTATTTATCTAACTGAACATTGATAGAAATAAAGATTCATATATAAAGCATTGTCTGCACATATCATGTTCATTCATGTATATACATAGGAAGAATATAGAATTAATAGTAGGACAAATAAAACTCTGAAAAATATAAAATATAATTCTCAAGATAATCAGAAAGTAAGAAAAATAACACTCAGATAAAAAATAACTTAAAGATAAGACTACCTAAAAGACATATAACTAAAAACAAAGTAAAATAACAAAACTGAATGACTATGCTCAAAATCATAAAGCCAAGTTGATCTAGAATATAAGGTTAGCTACTATACATAATGGTACCAGTTCAAATAACTCAATGATTGATTGAAGCAGAATGCTTATCCTATTTATTCATAAAAATTATTTTAATTCATCAGCATATTTCTCTGCATACTATCGCGGTTAAAATGACTCTCTACATTGATAAATTGATAATACATGTTCTCATCAATTTGAGATTATTAATGAAGAATGAGTGCAAGAATTTTTTAAGTGTATGAGGAAAGCTTAAGTTGAACATAAAAGAAGAATGAGAATAGTGAAAAATCAAAACCTTCTTCTCAAATCACAAATCCAAGCAAATGAGCTAAAAAGTTGAAGTCTTGGATGCAAGAAAATGATTGAATGAATCAAAACTATAATCTAGAAAATATCAATCTTCAGATGCAACATTAAGGACTTAATAGCAAAAGCTAAATGACTAGTTAAGACTGGCAATAACACTTATGAGCTCAAATGAGAAATCCATAAGGAAAGCGCCAAAAGAGATATGTTGTCTAACTTGATTATAATTTTTAATGCTATATATATTCTATATACCTTTGAATGAACCGTCTTGGATTTGAATTGATATGAGTTTACTATAATGATTACCATATATGATTTTGATGATAACAAAACTTGTATTAAGATAAGAAATATATATATTTAAATTTTTAACAATCATAAGCATAATCATGATTTAATAAATGTTAATTAGAAGGAATATATAATCATGAATGTTTAAATATGCAAGCATATATCCTTTACTTTATGGTGCGCTTAAACTTATTGATCATTCTTTAGTGTACAAATTTGTTGAATCATTATTCGCACCATACTCTATTAAGCTTTCACATTATGTACTTAAGTAGAATGTATATTATCTTTGTTCTATAATATGATTAAATCACATGAGAATAAAATACATTTTGACAATATACAGGAAAGCTAACAACATAGTAATTACAGAAAAGTTCTAAGTGTAGGATCATAATCGTCTGTAATAAACTACCACAACTATCTTCTATGTTCCAAAGGGGTTGAATTGATGAAGATTATGGAAGAACAAGAAGAAAATAGAAGGTTTGAGGATAAGCAACAAGAAAGGTTGCATTGTCCAAGAGAAAGCTTCCACAAAAAAAGCAATGATAGAAAACAAGGCTTCGAAGATGCACTAAAACGAGCTTATGTTGTCAGTTAAATTGAAAGAGAAACTTCCATAGACTAATGCAAGACAAATGTAATTGAAGATGAAGCCATGATCAAGAAGCATAAAGTTGTTCAAAAATTTTGAATTATCTACACCAACCAAACAAAATTTTGTCTGAGATAAAAAAAGAAGAAAAAACTCCATCAAATACTTAAAAAAAGGAAGAAAGAAGAAACTGTTGCCTAGACAATCATGCACAAAGTGAAGAAAACTTTGTTTGACCAACAAAGTTACAGGAATGGATTCGTTTGATGATAAAAAGATAATATAAACATCAAGGAGTGTAACTTCGGCTAAGCTAAGACAAATAAGTTAAGAATAAAGAAAGCAAGAAGTTGCAGAAGTAAACTCCTTATGAAACACAAAAAATGCAGAACAAATGAGGAACTCCACTTCATCTGTAGATCAAATTTGTCTATTACTTACTATAGACAAAGTATTAGACAAAGTAAAAATTGCATAGTGAGCATAGAAGAAGCTGCATATATAAAGTAGCTACTTAGATAAAAGAGACTTCAACAGACAAAGGCACGTTCATTTGCAACTTACAATAGACAAACCCATACGCAACATGCAAAATATTTCATCCAAGATAAAGTAGAGCATAGTTTGCCTATTGCTTATATTAGACAAATACTATACTTTGTTTGTTCGAGCAAAACAAACTAGAATTCATCTATCATCTCCAACAAACAAATGTGGAACAAAAGAAGTACATTACACTTCATCTGTTCCTATTGACAAAGGAGAGTTTTTCAATCAACCATTTAACTTCGTCTATGCCACCCAGAGTTCTTCTATTATTTATAGTAGACAAAACACATGTATGAAGGATTGACCAACAAACAAATCCCCTAGAGGAATTTAGGTAGACAAAGTAGAGTTTGTCTATCATTCAAGTCGACTTCGTTTGCATCATTCAGAGTTTATCTACTACTTATGAAAGATAAATCATTCTCATGAAGGATCAACTGATAGATAAACTAATTGGAGAATCCATTTATAACTTATGGCAAGCAAATTTAGACAAAGAGAGGTTATGATTTATCAAAGGGAAATTGATTTTTGTGACTAGCATCCAAATGACCTCTGCACTTGTGCTTTCATTGTACAGACTTATTTTAGTCATAATTTTTTGGCAACAAGTAGCACTATAGTTTTTTCAAATGGTGACAAGTCAAATGAGGAACACCTTCTAACATAGCTCAACTTCCTCTCTGAACAGCGATGCAATAGCTTGAGACTAATCACAAAGGCATGGGACTTCAACAGAAGAAATCCCAATGGTCTTATTCATTCAATGTTGGTCTCATTTTTGCATTCAACCAAACCCATCTTCTCCAATGGTCGAAACTATGAAGAAACTATTTAATGAGAAGAGGTGGGATGATTCAAAGGTGGTGAAAGAAGACACTTCAAATGTGTTTAATGAGCTTAAACTGTCATCTATCTTATATGAGCTTCAATTTGTATATCCTTATGGCCATTGAGTTTAAATTTTGGGAAGATCCTTTTATATTGTTAGAGATGTAAGGAGTTCATATCTTTTATGATGCTTGAGAGAAATACTATATAAAAGTGAATAAATTTTCTAGTAAACTTGAAACTAGAGCGTTATTGGTGGTCTTTAGAAAACCAACAAGTTTATTGGTGACCTTCGAAACCAATGAGTTTTGTGGTGAGCTTGTGAACACCACAAGAGTGCTGGGAGCACTAAGTTTACACCCCTTGGAGCTAGAATCCAGAAGAGTGTTGGAAACATTGTTTATGCCTTGAACTGGAATCTAGAAGAGTGTTGAGAGCACTTTCGTATTTCCATTATATGGGATATAATGGAACCCAAGGTACAATAAGTGTGTGCTCTTGGAAGAGTGGATGTAGGGACTGGGTTCCTGAACTATTATAAAATTCATGTTGTCTGTGTATGCGTTTGTTTATTTATTTTATTCTTCATGTGCTTAACTACTTTTATTGTTTGTCTTACAATGCACCACACATAATCACGAAAAGAGGGAAATATTTTCAATGGGGGTTAAGTAATAAACTTTTACATACTCAATTCACCCCTCCCCTCTAAGGTTAAGCTATCCTACGAGAACCTACAAGTGGTATTAGAGTGGGCTAGATAAACAATTCTAGTGATTCATTTGGCTTACCAAACAATGTCATCCTCTCTATTCCTTGAAGAGTAGTCCATCTCCCTTCTTCCAAATTTTTTATAGATTGAATTAGATATGATGGAAATGGAGATTGGAAATGTATCTTATGGTCAAATGATCTTCATCTTTGGAAAATCATCTGTATTGGCATAAGGGAGGATGAAACTAGAGTAGAGCTGGAAATGTTGAAAACTCACTACATGCTCTCTATCCCACCATTTGTAAAGATATCTTGGATTATAACTTAATGTGTGAAATCCTTAGACAAGCTAAAGACAAATTACTATGGGACAAAACACTTAGCACTCACACACTACTTGTGTCATTATAGAGACTAACTTGAGTGTAGGAAACCAAGAAAAAGAGAAAATAAACTCCTTAAAAAGAAGCAAAAGAAAGGAGAATTGGTTTAAAGAAACTAACTAAAGACATGATGAAATACTAAGTTTTTTCAAAATAAAGAAGAAAGTTAAGTGCAGGTATGACACTCAAACTCGACTGCCTTTATTGAACGTGTTATTATCCGAACTTTATAGTTTGTGTTTGCACATTTCTTTTCGTCCATTCTTTTGTTAATAAGTGCTTATGCTTAGTCTTTTTTTAACTATTTCTATCTACTTACATGTTTGTATAGATAAGCTTATATTTTAAAAGACCTCACATTCAATCTTTAATTATAATTGCTCATATATCTATAGAAATAGGTATACATTCTTTTCTTTTGAAATTTATTCATTTGCATCTAATTAGTTATCTGTATATCTTTATTTAGAAGTCAAAGTTTACTTTCTATATCCTCATATTTCATTTGTTCATTAACAAAAATTAGAAACTATACTTAAAATTTTTGATTGATTAGCCAACTATACAAAGATAAAAATAAATATTTGTATATAGTGTAGTTTATACAACCCTTGTTCATTCATGTATATACATTGGAAGAATATAAAACTCACACTAGGATAACTAGAACCCCAAAAAACATAAAGTAAAATACTTAAATAACAAATAACTTAAAACTAAG
>JAYJMB010063095.1:14472-25933 GCA_036873735.1 Pouteria campechiana
AATAACTAAAAGATACATAACTAAGAGAATAATTATATAGCACAAATAAATATTTATGCTCAAAATCATTACAAGAATACTCAAATAACAAATAACTTAAAACTAAGAATAACTAAAAGATACATAACTAAGAGAATAATTATATAGCACAAATAAATATTTATGCTCAAAATCATTACAAGAAAAGGGGAGTTGATCCAGCACATAAGTGTTACTATAATTTACAACTGTGCTAATTCAAGTAACTCAGTGATTGATTAAAGCATAATGTTTATCCTTTTCATTCATGAAAATTGCTTTAATTCATCAGCTTATTTCTCTGCATACTTCTGATTAAAATAACTTTTTTCACTGATATATTGGCAATGCATATTCACATCTAGTTGTGCTTATTAATGAAGAAAGAGTGCAAGAATATCTTAAGTGTATGAAGGAAAGTTTCAGCTAAGCATAAAAGAAAAAGATATATAAAAAATTAGAACCTCCTTATCAGCTCACAAATCCAAGCAAATGAGCCTACAAATTTAAGTTTTAGATGCAAGGAAATGATAGAACTAATCTAAACTATAACCCAGACAACATCAATCTTCAGATGAAGCATCAAGGACTAAATAATAGAAGCTAAATGATTAGTCAAGACTGGCAACAACACCTATGAGCTCAAATGAGAAATCCATGAAGCGCTAAAAGAGATAAGATTTCTAACTTTATTATGCTGTTAAATGCTATATACTCTAGGTGCCTCTGAATGAACTGTCTTAAATTTGAATTGATTTGAGTTTACTGCTTTGAGCTAAATCATTCCAAAAATCTTAATAAACCTTAAATTGATCAAAACTCTAACATCATTACAGTCCTAAAGGCATAGTCAAGCCTATTTGGAAAACTTGACAATTTAAGGTTTCGAATAGGAATTCCATTTCTAGTCATTTGTCTTGTAATAATGTTTATAGGCTTGATTTCACATAAAGAACCAGAATTGACAAATAAACATAAAGAAAACATTCATAGTCATAACACATAGGAAGTTAAAATAGAGTCTTTAATAACATTATGAACCCACTTAATTTAGACCATTTAGCAAAAGAAAATTAAAAACATGTACTTCCTTAAAACTTCAATAATTGTTAATAACTCCTTAATTCTGTTCTGAGTCTGTTCTAAGTCTTAGATGAATATTTTTCTAATACCATAATTCTACTCATACTTTTCCCATAAGCTATACAACGATTGGCCAAAAGAAGATCTAAAGAAGCATTTGCCTTATGGCATATTTCAACTCCTTTAACTATTTCACCTCTTCCTCCAAAAAGTGAATTAGGTCACTTCCCTTAGTTATATCTCGCTCAATCTTTGGTCCTATCTTAACTTCGTATATTATTTGACCAACTAAATATCATAGACAGAAAATACAAAAGGTCATAATCAGTTTCCAAAAGACACATAAACTCTATGGACCAAATTTAAGTAGACTTTATTGGCAGCACAAACAAGAAATAGATCACCATAACTTAGAGACTCAAATAGGACAATAGGATTATGCATTCTCACTTTTAGACAATGATGAATAGACTATGCTAAAAATCACATACCCGATGCTTAAAAAACTATAAGAATGATCCTATGAAACATAAAGCATAAATTACCAAGGTTGAAACTTTATAAAAGATCTAAAAATTAGAAACTAATAATGCGAGTATGAAGAGTCACAATATTACATATAAAAGGTTCAGATAAGTAAGAGATACAAAAGAAAGTAAAAATATTTAGTCAGTCAAAACATTAACAATTACCTCCAATTATTTATCCCTCTCGTGAGCCTTCACTAACTCTGTCTGCAGATGTTTCATATGATCTATGGCTTCCTTATATGCCATGGAGTTCTCGGTCAAGAGAAGCTTAAAATAATCAACATTACTCCTAATGGAAGACAAATCCTCCTTCAACTACTTGACTTTGTCAAGATGAAACAAAATTCTTTCAACAGCCTTGAAATTTGAATCATTATCCTTACCTTGAATCAACCTTAAAGAGGAACTTGATGATGCCATTACTGCCTTGATAAGCACTGAAGACTCGTCTCTTCTCTAATCCCTTTACATAAGAAAAGAGAATGAAGAGAGCTTCTCCACTTCCCAAGTAACCCGTCAAGTCTACCATTAATACTCCCAATTATCTCTCTTGATAATAATGACCACCAGAATAAAGGAAGACGCACATTAATTTAAGAACTTAACTATAAACCCATCAAATCATGCATTTTCATCGTATTTGCATAAATGCATTCATTTTAATTTGGCATATAAATATGATTTTGATAATTAATACATGCTTAATTCCTCTATGATTAATTAGTGCCTTTCACATAATTTGCCTCTTGTCATGATGAAAAATTATTATGCTTAATTATTCAAATGCTTAAAAGATGTTCAAATATTGCAATTACAATCATAATCAATCTAGTCGTTACATTAAATCATTTCATGGGGAAAAAATTTAGTGATAAATTAAAACTATTAAAGGGTGAGGGAAAATTATGCTCTAAATAACAAAAGAAAGAAAACAATATTCCAAGGCTCAATAAAATAGGGGGACAAAAATATGATTAAGGGGAAGAGAAATGTGATTATATATCTTAAGATAAAACTTTTTGATTCTGACAAAAAGGGGGAGAAAAAGGTAAGATACTTATGAGAGTGATAGTTAAAATTAGGAGAATGATAAAAGAGTCGAACCCCATAGAACTATATAGGTCAGCTAGGGAGATTAAAAGAAATTCCTAGTTTTAATAATAACTCCTCAAAGTTTTGTCGGCATGAAAAGGGGAAAATTATCAGAATTATCATATATGATTTTGATGATAATAAAACTTGTATGCTTAAATCTCTAACAATCATAAGCATAATCATGATTTAATAAATGTTAATTAGTATGAATACATAATCATGAATGTTTAAATATGCAAACATAAATCCTTTACTTTATGGTGTGCCTAAACTTGTTGATCATTCTTTAATGTACAAATTTGTTGAATCATAATTCTCACCATACTCTATTAAGCTTTCACATTATATACTTAAGTAGAAATGTATATTATCCTTATTCTACAACATGATTAAATCACACGAGGATAAAATTCATTCATATGATATACCTGAAAGCTAACAACATAGCAAGTGCAGAAAAGTTCTAAGTGTAGGATCGTTATCATCTGCAATAAATTGCTATAACTATTTGCTATATTCCAAAGGGACTGAATTGATGAAATCACAGAAGAAGAAGAAGAAGACAAAAGGTTTGAAGATAAGTAACAAGAAATGTTGCGTTGTCTATGAGAAAGCTTCCACAAACAAAAGCAATGGGAGAAAACAAGACTTCAAAGATGCACTGCAATGAGCTTGCATTGTCTATTAAATCTAAAGAGAAACTTTCATAGAAAAATGCAAGACAAAAGCAGTTGAAAATAAAACCATGTCAAGAAGCATAAAGTTGTTCTAGAAATTTGAACTATCTACACTGACTAGACAAAATTTTGTCTAAGATAAAGAAAGAAGAAGAAGCTCCATCAAATACTTAGACAAAGGAAGAAAGTAGAAGCTGTCGCTCAGACAATCATGCACAAAGTGAGGAAAACTTGGTCCAACCAACAAAGTTAGAAGAATGGATTCATCTGAGGACAAAAAGATAAGAACAATGAGTACAACTTTGGGTGAGCCAAGATAGACAAATCAAGAATAAAGAAAGCAAGAAATTACAGAAGCAAACTCCTTCTGATTCTTGAAGAATGCAAAATAAATGAGGAACTCCACTTCATCTGCAGATCAAATTTGTTTATTACTTACTATAGATAAAGCAATAGACAAAGTGGAAGATGAAGTAAAAATTGCACAGTTATCATAGACGAAGCTGGATAGACAAAGTAGCTGCTTGGACAAAAGGGACTTCAATAGACAAAGGCATGTTCATCTACTACATACAAAAGACAAACCTATATCCAACATGCATAATATTTCATCCATGACAGAGTAGAATAGAGTTCATCAATTGCTTGCATCAGATGAATACTACACTTCATCTGTTCGAGTAAAACAAAGTAAAATTCATCTATCACCTCCAATAGATAAATTTGGAACAAAAGAAGAATATCACACTTCGTCTGTTCATATAGACAAAGGAGAGTTTATCAATCAACCATCCAACTTCATGTGCACCACCCAAAATTCATCTATTATTTACAATACACAAAGCACATGCATGAAGGATCGATCAACAAACAAATCTCCTGGAGGAATTTAGGCAGACAAAAGTAGAGTTTGTCTATCATTCAATTCAACTAATGGGAGAATCCGTCTGCAAATTATGGTAGACAAATGTAGACAAAGAGAGGCTGTGATTTGTCAGAGGGAAATTTATTTATGTGAATATCATCTAAATGGCATTTGTACTCGTGCTTTCATTATGCAAACTTATTTTAGTCACCACTTTTGACAACAAGAGGCGTTGTAGGTTTTTCGAGCTGTGAAAAGTCAAATGAGGAATACCTTTTAACATAGCTCATCTTCCTCTCTGAATAGCCATGCAACAACTTGAGACTAATCAGAAAGGCATGGGACTTCAATAGAAGAAATTCCAATGGTCTTATTCATTCAATGCTGCTATCATTTTTGCATTCAACAGTAGCCATCATCTCCAACAGTCGAAACTATGAAGAAACTATTTAAGGAGAAGAGGTCGGATGATTCAAAGGAGGTGAAGGAAGACATTTCAAATATGTTTAACCTTATGCAAATCCTTCCACCCATGGCCAAGAGCTTAAATCATTATCTATCTTATATGAGCTTCAATCTGCATATCCTTATAGCCTTTGATTTTGTATCTTAGGAAGATCTTTCTATGTTGTTAGAGCTGTAAGGAGATCGTATCTTCCCCTATGCTTGAAAGAAATACTATGTAAAAGTGTATAAGTTTTCTAGTAAACTTAAAACTAGAAAGTTGTTGGTGATTTTTAAAAAATCAACAAGTTTGTTGGTAACCTTCAAAACCAGTGAGTTTCTTGGTGAGTTCGTGAGAACCAAAAGAGTGTTGAGAGCACTAAGTTTCTGCCCCTTGGAGCTAAAATCCAAAAGAGTGGTAGGAAAACTGTTCATGGCCCCTAGAGCTAAAAACCAGAAGAGTGCTAGGAGCAATTTTACATTTCCATTATATACGATATAGTAGAATCCAAGGCACAATGAGTATATGCACTTGGAAGAGTGTATGTAGGGATGGGATTCCCGAACCGCTATAAAATTCGTATTGTCTATGTGTGTTTGCTTCTTTATTTTATTCTTCATGTGCTTAACTGCTTTTATTATTTATCATACAATGCACCTCACACAATTACAAAAATAGGAAAATTTTTTCAATAGGGGTTAAGCAATGAATTTTTACACACCCAATTCGCCCCACTCCTCTTGGATTAAGCCATCCTATGTGAACCTACATTTACTACTTTAGTTAAATCATTTTGAAAACCTTAATAAACCTTAAAATGATCAAACCTTTAACATCATAATAGTCCTATGGCATAGTCAAGCCTATTTGGTAAACTTCATAGTTTAAGGTCTCGAATAGGAATTCCATTCCTTCTATAATAATGATTATAGGCTCGATCTCATAAAAAGAATCAAAATTAATAAGTAAACATTTAAAGATAACATGCATGATCATAATACATAACATAAAATGGAAGTTAATCTTTAAGACCAATAAAAACCCACTTGGTTCAGCTAGTAAAAGAAAATTAAAAACATCTACTTCCTTAAAACTTCTCTAACTACCGATAACTCCTCAATTCTGCCCTAAGCCTTAGAAAACTCCTCCAAAGCGGCAACTCGACTCATGATATACCCATGAGCTATACAGCGGTAAGTAAAAGGAAGATATGAAGAAGTATTTGCCCTCTTAGTATACATCAATTCCTTCTTCAATTGCTTCACTTCTTATTTCAAAAAGTGAATTTGGTCACTCCTCTCATCCCTATCTTGCTCCATTTATATCTATTTCTTAACTTTGTACATTGTCTATTCAACTAAATATCATAGATGAAGCAAAGGATACATAGGGTCACAACCAGTTCTCAAAAGACGCACTAATTCTATGACTTAAATTTTAGTAACCATCTTCTTGGTAAAAATAATAGGAGAAATACATTGGTAGCACAAACAAGAAATAGATACTCATACATTAGAGACCCAAATAGGACCCAATAGGATCATGCATTCCCACTCTTAAATTATGATGAATGAACTATGCTAAAAATCACATATCCAATGCTTAAAAAAGTATAAGAATGGTCTCATGAAACATAAAGCATAAATCAGCAAGCATAAAGCTTTATAAAAGATTAAAAAATTAGAAACTATTGATGCAAATTTAAATAGTCACAATATTACATATAAAAGGTTCAAATCGTTAAAAGACATAAAAGAAAGTAAAACTGTTTATTCAACCAAAAATTAATAATCATTTCCAATTAATCAACGCTTTGATGAGCTTTGACCAACTTTGTCTCCAGGTGCTTAATAAGCTCTACGTCTTCCATATAAGCTATGGAGTTTTTGGTCAAGAGATGCTCAAATAGAACTGTGTTACTCCTAATAGAACCAAATCCTCTTTTAACTACTTGACTCTGTCCTGAAGAAACAAAATCCTCTCTAAAGCCTTGAAATTTGTATTATCATCCTCACCTTGAATCATCCTTGAAGAGGAACTTGATGGCGCCATGACTGCCTAGTTGTGCACAGAAACATCATCTCCTTCTAACTCCTCTATAAGAGAAAAGAGAATGAAATGAGCTTTTTCACTTCCCAAGAAACCTTGTTAACTTTGCCATTAATACTCCCAACCATCTCTCTTGATAATAATAATAGCTAGCGGTTAAAAAAAAAAGAAGACGCATGTTATAACAAGAACCCAATGGTGAACCTATCAAGCTAAAACCGTGCATTATCATCGCATTTACGTAACTTTTGAATATTAATTTGGTGTCTCAGTATGATTTTAATAAATAAAACATGCTTAATTATCCAATGCTTGAATGTTGCTTTTCATATAGATCTGCCTTGTGTATTGACAAAAACTATTATGCTTAATTGTCCAATGCTTAAAAGTTGTTTATATATTGCAATCATTGAACATTATCATTGATATAAATCTAGTCTTTACAATGATACAAAATCATCCCTCGTAATGATTATGCTATACATGAGATTAAGGGGGAGAAGCTAAAAATAGAAAACACATGCGAGATTTTGAGTTAAGAGTATCAAACCTCACCTAGGACCTAACGAAATATTTTTTGGGAACCAAAAATGAGTTTGAACTAAAGGGGGAGAGAGAATTGTATGACAATTATAAGAGATAAAGGGAGAGAAAATCATGTGCTGATATATATAAAGGCTTTAGATGACAAGGGAGATAGAACAATATTCCAGGGCTCAATAAGGTAGGGAAAGAATAATATAAATTTGTGAGAAAGATCATTCTATTACCCTTAGCCAAACCTTTTTGACTTTGATAAAAAGGGAAGAGATATGTGAAAGACTTTTGCACAAACAAAAAGGGAGAGGGTGATAAAAGTATTGAATCCCATAAGATTATATAAGCCAACTGTTTAAGAAGAGATTACAAATTATAATCTTAATCACTAGTCTTCAAAGATTTGTCATCATTAAAAAGGGGAAGATTGTTAGCTTTATTATATATAATTTTGATGATAATAAAACTTCTATTAAGATAAAATAATATGTGTGCTTAAATCATTAACAATAATATGCATGATTTGATAAATGTTAATTGATAATGTGAAAAAAATATATATATAATCATGAATGTTTAATTATGCAAGCATGCATCTTTCTCTCATTGTGCGCTTAATCTTAGTTATCACTTTAATATATTGAACTATAATTTTGCACTAAGCTTTGCTGAAATATAATATAAAGTGCTTAAATGAAAATGTATATTATTCCTGGTCTACAACATGTGCACATCATATGAGGAACTATACATTCTAATTATATGATGCTGATAATGTAGCAAGTGCAGAAAACTTCTAAGTGCAGGTTCACAATCGTCTACAACCAACTGCCACAACTATCTACAACATTCCAAATGGATTAAATTGCTGAAGATTACAAAAGAAGAAAAAAAAGAAAATAAGGCTTTGTAGGCAAGCTACAAGGAGCTTGCTTTGTCTATTGAATCCAAAAAGAAAACTTCCAAAGACAAATGCAATGAAAAACAACTGAAGATGAAGCCATGGCTAGGAATCATAAAGTTGTTTGAGAAATTTGAACTATCAATTAGCTAGAGTTTGTTTGAGTCAAAGCAAGAAGGAGTTACCTTTTCAAGGGTTCAAACAAATGAAGAAAGACAAAGAAGCAGCCACCTAAACAATTGTACACAAAGAGAAAAGACTTTGTCTGACCACCAACGCAAGAAGAAAGAATTTGCCTGAGGATAAAATGACACGATGAATAGATAAAGGAGTGCAACTTTGATTGAGATAAGATAGACAAATCAAGAAGGAAAAAAGCAAGAAGTTGCAGGGAAGAACTACATCTGTTGCTCAAAGAATGAAGAATAAATGAGGATAGACCTCATCTATAGGATTAAATTCGTCTGTTACTTACTACAGGCAAAGTGAGAGACAAAGTAGTAGACGAAGTAGAATCGACACAATGAGGATAGATGAAGTTACATAGACATGGTAGCCAGTTGCAAAAAGGAACTTCAATGCATAGGTACATTCATCTACAACTTACTACAGACAAACCTATAGATAAAGTGTAGAGTAATTCGTCTAAGACAAAGTAAAGCAGAGTTAGTCTGTCACTTACAAAAGATGAATATTATACTTTGACTGTTCGATCAATACAAAGTAGAATTTATCTGCCATCTCTATCAGATAAATGTGGAACAAGAGAAGAACATCATACTTCTTTTGTTCATATAGACAAATTAGAGTTTGTCTATCAACCAGTTTGACTTCGTCTGTGTCTCTTAGAGTTCGTTTGATATTTACAACTGACAAAACACATTCACGAAGGATCGACTGACAGAAAAACTAATGGGATAATTCATCTATAACTTATTATAGACAAATGTAGAGAGAAAGAGACTGCAACTCATTGGAAGAAAATTGATTTATGTGACTTGCATTTAAATGGTATCTGCATCTATGTTTTTATTATGCAGATTCATTTCAGTCACCATTTTCTTTAAAAAGCAGCGTTGTAAGTTTTCTAGCTATGTCAAGTAGAAATGAGAAAAGGCATTTCAGCAATAGCTTATCTTTCTCTCTATAAAAGGAAGGCGATGCAGGAGCTAGAGATAAATCAGAAAGGCATACACTCCAATGGTAGAAATCTCAATGGTCTTCTTCATTCATTGCTATTGTAGTTTCTGCATTCTATAGAACCCATCTTCTCCAATGGTTGAAATTATGAAGAAGCTTTTTAAGGAGAAGATGTGGAATAATTCAAGGTGGTGAAGGAATACTTTTCAGGTGAGCTTAATATTATGCAAATCCTTCCACCCATGGCTAAGAGCTTAAACCGTCATCCAGTTTTATGAGCTTTAATCTGTATATCCTTATGGCCATTGAGTTTACATTTTAAGAAGATCTTTTCGTATTACTAAAGCTACAAAATATCTCATCTTCTCTTGTGCTTAAATGTGTATTAATTTATGGTTAAATTGAAATACATGTGAGTTTATGGTGAGTTCAAGAAAACTATATTGTAATGAGTTATTGGTGAGCTCTAGAAAACTATCAAGTTTCCTAGTGATCTTCGACACCAATGAGTTTCCTGGTGAGCTCATGAAAACCAAAAGAGTTTTGGGAGTACTATGTTTATGTCCCCTAGAGCTTGCATCAAGAAGAGTGTTGTGAACATTATTTACACCCCCTGAAGTGGGAGTTTAGAAGAGTGCTGGGTGCACTTTTGTATTTCCATTATATGAGATATAGTGGAACCTAAGGCATAATGAGTGTGTGGTTGTGGAAGAATGGATGTAGGGATGAGGTTCCTAAACTACTATAAAAATTGTTGTTTGTGTGTGTGTTTGCTTATTTGCTTTAAACTTCAGGCACCTTACTATTTTATTATTTATCTTACAATGCACCACATACAATCACAAAAAAAGGAAAATGTTTCAATCGGGGTTAAGAAATGAATTTTTACATACCCAATTTACCCTCTTGGGTCAAGCCATACTATGGGACTTTACAAGTGCTATCAAAGTAGGCTAGACAAATAATTATAATGATTTTTTTGGCTTACCCAACAACATCATCCTTTATGTTCTCAAAGGATACTCCATCTCTCCACTTCCATATTTTCAATGGATTGAACTATAAGTAATGGAAGAAGAGATTGGAAACATTTTTTATGGTCAAATGATCTTCATCTAGATTGGCATAAGTGAGGATGAAATGAGAGCAGAGCTAAAAATGTTGAAATCTCACTTTACGCTCTCTGCCCCATAATTTACAAAGTTGTTTTAGCTTATAAGTTGATATGAGAAATTTTTAGACAAGTCAAAGATAAATTACTAAGGGGCAAAACACTTCACACTCTCACACTACTTATGTTACTAATTTGAGTGCAAGAAATCAAGGAAAGAAGAGAATATTCTCCTGATGAAGAAGAAGAAAAAGAAAGGAGGTTTGGTTTGCACATATCCTGTTCATTCATGTATATACATAGGAAGAGTATTGAATTCATACTAGGATAAATAAAAGTCCAAAAATCATAAAGTAAAATTCTCAAGATAATTATAAAGTAAGAAAAATAACACTCAAATAATAAATAACTTCAAGATAAGAATGCCTAAAAGACATATAACTAAAAATGGAGTAAAATAACAACACTGAATGACTATGTTCAAAATCATAAAGCCAAGTTGATCTAGGATATAAGGTTAATTGCTATTCACAATAGTGAACCTATCAAGCTAAAATAGTACATTGTCACCGCATTTACAACATTTTTGAATTTTAATTTGGTGTCCCAGCATTATTTGGATGATTAAAACATGCTCAATTATCCAATGCTTGAATGTTGCTTTTCATTTAAATCTTCCTTGTATTGACAAAACGTTATTATGCTTAATTGTCAAATGCATAAAAGTTGTTTACATATTACAATTATTGAAAATTATCATTGATATAAATCTAGTTTTTATAATAATACAAAATCATCCCATGTAATGATTATACTATACAAGAGATTAAGGGGGAGAAGCTAAAAATAGAAAACACAAACGAGATTATGAGTTAGGAGTATCAAATCTCATGTAAGACCTAACAAAATATTCTCAAGGAACCAAAAATGAGGTTGAACTAAAGGGGGAGAAAGAATTGTATGACAATTATAAGAGACCGGGGAGAGAAAATCATGTGGTGATATATATA
>JAYJMB010063106.1:0-25931 GCA_036873735.1 Pouteria campechiana
TGACGGATCAGATATCCTCTTGAGCGTTTTGGAGTGCTTGGATCGTCCATTTAATTCTAAGAGATTTATTGCTAAACACTTTGCACATGATTCGTTTGCTGGAAGCTTTGAGCTTGGCGTTGTCCGAGCACATCTTTTCTCAAGCGGCGAAATTCCACGCATTCACAAAGTAGCCCTGTCCTTTTGCTTGTGTTGGAGAATTGTCACGCGAATTTCAACCATGGGTGCAACTTGGGTTGGGTTAACCAGAACCCACCCAAACCCAACCCGGCATTCTTCATTTGGGTTAATGCCAAGCCATACCCAAATTCTAGTTTGGGTTGATTGCAACTTAACCTGAAAGAACACTCGGATTGCATATTATTAATTACAAAAGTAAAAATTATATATTCTTTATTTTTCATAATTTATATTATATTATTCATTCTTTTTGAAAATTCTTTTGCAAAACATGTATAGCCTACTAATTTCATATCATTCTTGCTATCTTTGTCTTTATTCTTAGTACAAGAATGTTTTGCTTTAGTTGATATTATCTCCTTAATTTCATCCCAATTTCGATATCCTTTTTTTAAATAGAACTGAATTAAATATTATTTGAACTTGTATTTTATTTAGATACTTGATAAATTTATCATCTTATTTGATTTTGAATTTTAGTTTGACATCGAATATATAAATTTTAAATATGTTGTGAATTAATTTTATTTGAATGTTGTTAAATGTTGAAAATAAATAGTTATTTTTTACTTATTAACGTAATTCGAATTCGACTTACTGAAATTGGGTTAAAGTTTAGGTTTTAAAACGAGGGTTGAGGTTTTAGACTTTAGATTAGAGTTAGGGTTGACCTTAGATTAGAGTTTGGGGTTGACCTCAACCAAATACCGAATAACCTAAGTTGCACCCTTAATTCCAAGTGCTTTGAAATTGGAGACTATTGGAGACTGAAAAAGAAAACAACAATGCTAAGCAGCTTTCTTCAGCATAATTTGAAAATTCAAGTTAATTTTGCTTATTACTCTAGACGCTATGCATTTATGTGCAAATTGGGAGTTAGCCAATCGAGGCCACTCAGGCCAAACAAATTAATACCCATGCTCAGAAAGGTGTAAAAAGAGATAAAAAAAAACACAATGGTTGAAAATAAAATAAAAATAATGAAAGTGAAAATAAAAATGATACTAGTGGGCCTATATATAAAATAAATAAAGATAAATAGACAATCTTGACCAAACTAAAAGGAGAACATGAATTGATGGTAACAAAAATGTCAACAATAAAATATTTTTTTCATAAATATTTAATTCAGCATCAAATAAATCGTTTTCATCATTCCAAACACATCCATTTTTTTTTTCAAAGCGAAAGAGAATAAAAATAAGCTCCAGCGGATAAAACATATTGTGCTTCGTCGGAACCTTCGACAGTAGTCCAATCGTGGATCAAACGAATGGGTAACGTCGCTGGAACTTCGCCCTAATGTAAATTATTCTCCAGGCCCACGGATTGGACGGATTAGATCCATTCCCATAGACGCACCTTCAGGGGCGTGGGGCACGAATCTTCGTTTCCCGATACGCCTCGCTCAAAGCCTCGGAGATAGTCGCTCCCCGAAACCAGAAAGGGGAAGGAAGCAGAAGAGAGCAAGAAAAATGGGGGACGGTGGCGGCAATAACAACCGCAGCAACAGGCCGACGTGGCTGCAACAGTACGATCTGGTAGGGAAGATCGGCGAGGGAACTTACGGCCTCGTTTTCCTTGCGAAAAGCAAGCTCCAGTCGAACCGAGGCAAATCCATCGCCATCAAGAAATTCAAACAGTCCAAAGATGGCGATGGCGTCTCTCCCACTGCCATTCGAGAGATTATGGTGTGTATGCCTGCGCGACTAACATTTCTCCATCTATTTCATGTCCTCTTGGAATCTGTTGCGATATTTCCTCTTTTGTTCTTCTGCGACCGCTGTGCATATTCTATTAGGGTAGGGATTAGCTGTTTAGCAATGGTAGCTTTGTTCCTCTTCAATTATCTCTTTAGTTCTTTTGCAAATAATTTGGTTGGTCGATGAGGATTATGGGCTCTGATCGCAACTGAACTTGTTGGTTTTCTTACGTGAGTTTCTTTATTCTTTTATAAGTATTGCAGTTTATCTCAGTCCTATGTGAAGCAGCAGTTCAAAATTTTGATGTCTCAGCTTTGCAACAAAGGAGGCCATCTGGCGATGACTTCAGATATCAAAACAATGGGATTTGGTATTTGATTTGCAACAGCACAATTGAATGGCTTTCTTAGGAATATTTGGAAAGAAGAACTTACATGAGCTTGTTTGGATATTCGTCTTCTTCCAATACAAAATAATTGCTTTCTGTCAAAATGCCTAAATTATCACCTGGATTTAATATAAAGTTGCAGTAATTGTCATCGCTACTTCTATCGTATAAATCAATATAGTTTTCTGGCGACCAATAAAGCGATAATCCATAATCGTTATATTAAAACTAGTATCTAGTCAGGTTTGCTTCGAACGAATGCTTCATTAAAACCAACGTAACTCAGACAATGCAGTGCCCTTTCCTTTTTGGAACAACCCTCATTTCAATTTGGAGCTATCAATTGGTTATAGGAATATTTTAGTAGTTTTGATTGCCAGTGATTATTTCAAGCAAGCTGAATTGATAGAAGCTCCCCATAAAGTGCTGTCCTTTTATGCAATGCCCCTTCCTTTTTGGAACAGCCATCTTTAATAGACATGATAACCCTGGGAGTGGGTTCAAGTTGGCGTGATCAAGTTAAGATATGATTACGACAAGGTCCTCGTACAAGTGATGATCACTGCAACAATCATTCCTCTCATCCCTGGCCCCATTATGGAATAGTTCATATCAACATGGTTCACTGTTCACAGCTTCAATCCCATGTTAGTGGTCATGATGAACAATCTGAGCCAATGTGGGCTGCCCCTCTGACCATTCAAGTTTCTTCATCATTTTGGAAAAATAATAGCTAGGGTTTACTTTCAAATTATAGTCAATTTACCCAAATTTTCAGATGATGGGGAACATCCTATGTAGAAGCTTATTAGGCAAAGGATTTTTACATGGAACTCTCTCTCTCTCTCTCATTTATTTGTTGCAACTGAAAGTACCTAATATGAACAGTTCTCAAGATAAATAAGCAGATGCATTTCTAGTGGAAATAAAATAACTCTTCCCCATATTTCAAGCCACATGATGAAAAGCTCTAAGTTCATATAGGCCATAGCTATGACCTTATGCTTGGTGCAGTGCAGGGTGCATGATCTCAGTCCCTGTGAGCTTATGGGTCAATTCACAGGCGAAGCAGACACTTGTAGAAATATCCTATTTAGAAGTTCCGGATAGAAAGTTTTTTGAGAGAACTTTCTTTCATGAAGTGGCAAGAAAATGCATGGAAAGATTTTTCAAATTGGTTGATCACAATTTAACAGGATGCATTTATCTTATACCATTCAAATTGGTTGAGCTCAATCTAACAAGATGTATGTATCTTGTACCATTCCGGCTGCAAAGATTTGGTAGATCTAGAATAGAAAATTTGTGTAATTATTGCTAAGGTAATGCAAAATTTTACATCTTTAAACAGTGGGAAAAATCTATCTTCTAAAAGTGCAGGGATAGTCTCTGAATTTTATTGTCTCCTAACATTCTAAAACTAGCAAGAAAGAACCCGAAGTTTGCTCACGTTGGAATTTATGTTGGTCTTGGGCCCTTATCATTGTCTAGGAGGTGCCTTTTGTGGGGAGATGGTAGATAAAGATGTCATTTAATAATTTGAGACTAACTGGTCAACTAAGAAGAAGATACAACCATCTGCATGCAACTGCAATATGTTTAGTGATGAGAATAGTTGAATTCTTTATTGTAGGATTTCAAAGTGGGCCTCATAGACTTAATAACTTGAATGTCTGATGGTTGTTTCCACCTATCCTGATTTAAAGCTATATCCAATACCCATTTACTATTTGTAATGGACAATGCAATTGCATCCTCTCATACCGTAACTTTGCTTTACTTTCTTGCTTCCAGTTGTGTGGTAGTTTTACCATACTGCCTCTGATTGTGTGGCTCAGTTCTTAGACAGCAAATGGGTGCTTGTGTTTTTGCTTCCTTGCTCAAAGCATTTCTCACCTTACTATTCTTGTTTGCATTCGTGGATTATATATGTTAGCACAGTTATTTGATGTGATTATGACAATAAAAGTGTGGAACACGCTGTACTATGATGATGGTATTGACTTTTGTATTGTTTCCTCCTAATATTCTTATATTTTGTTGGATTTTGCCAATACTGCAGTTGCTGCGGGAAATTTCCCATGAAAATGTTGTCAAACTTGTGAATGTTCACATAAATCATGCGGATATGTCACTTTATCTGGCATTCGACTATGCTGAGCATGATCTTTATGTGAGTTCCATTCCTCGAAATGCTTTCTTTACAATATTTGCACTGTTTCCTGTTATTGCAGTGATTGTACATTTATTGAATGGTTTGCTGATATCCTAGCACTTTTCTCACATTGCTTTTCTTCTTTGTATTCTCTTGAATGCTCATCAAATTGTTTAGCAATTGTTATGACCTGCCATTGGTGTGATTTCTTGAGAAGCGAAACTGGGTAAAAGGACTTTCTATTTTTTGACAGACGCCTTGACAGTGTTTGAAATTTTGGATAACACCCTGTTTTCTTAATTTTGCATGCTAAATTATGATTCATGGGATTTTGCAACAATCCCCTGCTATCATTGTTCATCTCCAACACCATTCATTACCAGTGAAAAGACAAACATTCCCTTGATTTCATATGAGAGAGAGAGAGAGAGCTTTGTTGTTGATGACAGAGGAGAGTGGCAGTTTATCCTTTTCAATAAGGGTCTATTTGGGTGGGTGTAAAAGATAATGTAAAAGGTTGTGTAAGAGGGAGTGTCATATGAAAGAGGGCATAATGCAAAAAAGATGATAGTATGATGAATATGTGGTAGAAATGATTGAAAAGAGTAGGGTAAGTTTTGAAAAAAATAAGAAAATGAGTGAAAAATATGGGTGTAGTAATGGAAAATATAAGGGGTATTGATTGAAAAAAAGGGATGTTAATGTAATGTTTTGCTTGTTTGGTAGGAGAATGTTGCGTTTATAGTGTAAAAAGAGGATGTAAGAAGGGATTGAAAAACTAGACCTGTTTCTACACCTATCCAAACATGCCTAGGAAAAACCAAGATTAAAGATGTTACTGGACATTACTAGTAGGGTTACTTACAAATTTTGATGAATGTTAGTTAGGTAATACACAATTCAAAAGGTAGGATATTCTATGCAAATGTCTAAAGGATGGGGGCAAATATGCAAAAACTTTTAACATTTGCATGCATGGATTGTTATATTAATTTTCTGGGTAATTACTAATGGGAAATGATTCCCTATAAACGTTGTCATGAAAATTTCTGTGCAAATGATTTATTTAGAACTCACAACAATGTATAACTTAAATCTAAATCTTTAAGGCCACCATGTCAATTTTGGTGCAAGACCGTAATGTTTGGGAGCTCTTTTGTCAATTCAACTAGCAGCAACTTGCTCCTTTTCAATGCTGGTTATAGTTCAGTGTTTTGGTTGTTCCTCTCTGTAGGAAATTATCAGACATCACAGAGAAAAGCTCAACTATACTATTCATCAGTACACGGTTAAGTCTTTGTTATGGCAGCTGCTAAACGGCCTCAACTATCTTCATAGGTAAGTTTCATTTTTCCACTTCTAATTTCTGTTCATTATGGGTACACTTATTTGTGCATTTGTGCACAAATAATTGTGTGAGGCATGCATTCATATAGACATACATTCTTTTGGTCCTTCTAACTCGTGCTTCTTGTGTCTTTTTGTGTCATTGTTGTGATGCATGATGTACTGGGATACCTTTTTTTTAATGGTTGATAGCTCAATAGAACTTAGTTCCTGTTATTGTTTTGCTGCAGTAATTGGATAATTCATAGAGATCTGAAACCATCCAACATCCTGGTAAATGCCTGACTTATTTTCCATCTATTAAGATTCCTCTCCATGTTTGCTTCCTAATATATTTTTTGCGACAAGTCCTTTAATTTCTTTAAAATCAGTTTTTCTTTGATTTTTATTGCTTCACATCATCCTATGTTCTTCATATAAGACTTTGTCCTCCAGGTTATGGGAGAGGGAGATGAACAAGGAGTTGTAAAAATTGCTGATTTCGGACTTGCCAGAATATACCAAGCACCTCTGAAGTCATTATTTGAAAATGGGGTAAATTTTTTGGGTTTCTTCTTCACAGTCACCTATTGTTGGTATTTTTTAGGCTTTGTACTTCTGTTTAAAATTTATAAAATGACTAGTGGATTGCGCATAGCCAAGACCTTTTTGAATTCTTGTGTGATTGGATCCATTGAACTTGACAGTGGAAACCAATCTATAGTTGACAAAGTACTTATCATTCAGAGTTCATTATAAATCTCCATTCTCAACATGGAATGATTAGGAAATGGAAATCACAATCTCCCATCTCTACTGTTCATTTCCTTGACTTTTGCTTTTTTCAAAGATATGGCAATCGATGGTTGGAAGGCCAGAACTTGCTATGCTCTCACCAGGACATTTTGCTTTCAAATTTTGATCTGCTAGTCTCAAGACAAATACAATGTCTTTGGTGTACTTTAAGAGAGCAGATTGTTCAGAACTACTGAAAAGTTAATCATATGCGCATTTTGGTGCTTAGAAAGTTTATAAGCACCTTCATTAACTTTACTTTCCAATGGGTTCCTTATCCTCACTTGGGAATACACAAGTTATATAACAGATACGAAGCCAGTAACATTGCTTTCCCATGTCTCTTTGACTGAATCTCCAGGAGGTTTCATACTTTGATGAATGCATGTTTATTAAGATTCTGCAAATTTTACAATTTTATTTGCTAGAAACCACTTAAACTTTTTAGCATGAATGCAATTTAACGCTAATTGGGGTTAACTTCCTCTATGCAAATGCGACTTTGACCATGTTTTGAAAATTGTAGAACTACATACTTCCTACCTACCTGTTCATTTTGAGTATACTTTGTAAGCCATTTAGCAATTTATTTCCCCTGCAAGCTGATATTGTGCTATTGCTTCTGCAGGTTGTGGTGACTATTTGGTATCGTGCACCTGAGTTGCTGCTTGGGGCCAAGCATTATACAAGTGCTGTTGGTATCCTAGCAATGTTTTAGTGTCATGGGCATCTTTTAACCGCATATTGTTACTTGCAGTGATATCTAGAAGTAGTTGCTAAATTTGATATTTGAGGGTAAAATGTCTCCTTAATTTGTAATAAAGATATGTGGGCTGTTGGATGCATCTTTGCGGAGCTGCTGACATTAAAGCCACTATTTCAAGGAGTGGAAGCCAAAGGTACAGCTAACCCTTTTCAGGTACCAAGCAGTTTGTTCACACCTTAAGAGTACCTTCTTATCTGACAAACAGTTCTTTGGTTTCAATAAAGTGTTACCCTCACTGTGATTACTTCTGATACTTGATTATGACTCTTGCAGCTTGATCAGTTAGATAAGATATTTAAAGTCTTGGGTAAGCATTCCCGAGCTGGTCTTCTTTCGTCACTGGTTACCTTGTACAAAATTTGTTAATTGGCAATATCATTGCAGGCCATCCAACTCCAGAAAAGTGGCCTATGCTGGTGAATCTTCCACATTGGCAAAATGATCAACACCACATTCAAACGCACAAGTAGTAAGTTGTGTTGTTTGTACCTTGTGATATTCAGTTTTTCTGTTTGTGGATTAATTTTTATTTTTGTTTTGCTTCTGAAAATTTGAATCTAACAGTGAGAATGCTGGCCTCGCTAGTGTTGTTCATCTATCTCCAAAAAACCCTGCATACGACCTTCTCTCTAAAATGTTAGAGTATGTGAACTCTTCAAAATCTTGAATGACCTTTTTTTATTGGATGGTTGGTTCTTTTTTAATATTGATTTTACATTGTTTTCTGATCTCGATATCTCTTTCTTGGCAGATATGATCCCAGGAAGCGTATAACTGCTGCACAAGCTTTAGAGCATGAGTACTCCACTGAACCTTAAACTCTGTTCATCTTTCTTATGCTTGTAACAGCACATTTTCCGTGGAATTGGGTTAGAATAGAATATCAAGTGTAATTGTCTCTTGATTACACCCAAAGTGTCTTTCTATTGGTTTGTCTGTCCATGCATATTTGAGGAATTTTTTCCCTTTAGGTCTCTAGAGGAAGGATATTCATTCATTTGTTATCATCATGCTGAAGATGGATAGCAATGTTATGCACCCTAGTTGATTGCAGAGACCCCAGTTTATGGGTTGTTTGTTTTATTTTATTAATGAATCTGTGTCTATGTACATGGAATTCCTGGTTGTAATGTTGGAAATGTTTTTTCCCTTAATGGGATTAGATCCATTCCATGTAAGTATATCTTCTGAATCTGCTTGCTGTGTGTATGGCACACATTTTCCTCGTTAGGAAATGGTTTGGGGAATCTAGGAAGCTCGTGTCGAACAACTCGAAGATGCTCTTATAAGTGTTTTCAAAATTAGTATTTTAAATGCCCTTTTGAAACATCATTATAATAGTGGGGATATGCAGTTATAGACTATTCATCAACTGCATTTCCAATTACAAGACACCTTTTGATCCTCTACATGAGAATCCTATTGATGCAATTTTCACTGCATAGGGCCATGTGATCATGTTATTGATCTACCATTTCAAGCTCAAATTGTAACTATCCACATCATTCTTCTTATCAAAATGTTATATTGATCCATCACTTGTTGGAATTATCTAATCCCTTTGAGGGAAAAAAACATTTCCAAGATTGCCACCGAGAATTCTATGTATGTGACTGCCCTCTCTCTTCTCTTCTCCTTCTCTCTAAGCATTGTTGGTTGATTTATTTGATTTTCAGGTATTTCCGGATAGATCCACTACCAGGTCGCAAGTATGTGTTTGGCAACAATCATTGCGTTCTCATAGCACACTATCTTCTGTTGATATGGCCATCTTTGACTAGCTTATAGCATGCAGCAACAATATGCCTGGCTTGCATGGCATGCATGTGTTTACGTTAGGCTATCATGATGAATGAAGCATAGGTTCTGCTATACTTCTCTTTATTTGACCAGGTAAATGTGGCATTATTGCTCAGTGCACTGGTCCTACCGGGGGAGAGACCTATTAATTACCCTGCTCGTCCAGTGGATGTCAATACTGATTTTGAAGGATCTACCAGCGTCCAACAGTCTCAACCGGTATTGCATTTGAGCTGATTTTGAATACTGAATTTATACAGTGTGATGCACTGGCTTTCGTTTTATATTTTATATTTCCATCAGAGTTTTCCATATAAACGGTGCATTTATACATGTTTCAAAAATCCATCATGCCTGTTTATTTAAAATTTGAATTGCAAGACACCTGGATATGTGGATTGGTTTCTTAAACGATGAGACTTAAAGCAATTCAAATAGGAAAGCACAAAATATTGTGGGCACGCATTTCTATTATTGTTGTGTCATGTGCTGATGCGATTTGTAGGCATTCATTGTCTCATTTTCACTTCACATTCTGTTGCTATTCTTGACGGTGTGTTGTGATCCATATTTGACATGTCAGCAACTTCAAATGTCATACAATTATACCTTAGAATGAATAATCTTTGCACCATTCCTTACATATGGCTTATTAGCCAGAAAGGGAATTCCTGTTCAAAACCATCCAGTGGCTTGTGCTGATCCATTAATTGTATTTTGAAATAATGAATACATGAAGAAATTTCTCATGTTCAGATTTGGAGGGAGTTGTATTTCCATTAAATACACAAGCTCTTTTGAAAACCCCTTGTTCATTAAGAATGCGATTATCATCCTTGCAGTTTCTTGAGATGTGTGAATTTTGCTTATTTACTGTTTTCTTGGATCCAGACATCTGGAAATGCAGGTCCTGGTAGTGTGGCTTCTTTGGTGGCTCCTAGACCTGTTCCCCGGCCAATGGCTCCTCTGGTTGGTATGCAAAGGGTGCCTGGACCAGGCATGCCTGCTTTTAATCTTGCCTCACAGGCAGGCATGGGTGGTATGAATCCTGGCGGCATCCCTTTACAACGGGGTTCAGCTGCTCAGGCTCATCAACAGGTCTCATCTCGGGTAGCTCTTTATGAGAAAACTTTGCCTGTGATTTGATTCTTCTCCTATTTGCTAAATAATCATATTCCTGATTGGTCTTGAAACAGTTGAGAAGAAAAGATCCCAGTGGGATGGGGATGCAAAACACTGGATATCCTCAGCAGAAAT
Source organism: Pouteria campechiana (assembly GCA_036873735.1). Classification (NCBI taxonomy): domain Eukaryota; kingdom Viridiplantae; phylum Streptophyta; class Magnoliopsida; order Ericales; family Sapotaceae; genus Pouteria; species Pouteria campechiana. Next base: position 10,371 of record JAYJMB010063106.1, read on the forward strand.
CAAGACGGTTTTGAGGTTAGTTGTCTCACTTTCTCAGAGATTTGTCTTTAGAAATTTGAAACATTGATTTGCTAAATGTCAATTTGTCTTCTGTAGTCAATGAGATATTGACCAGTGTTGTGCAGTACCAATGGGCTCTTTCTTATATGCAAGATGTATGGAATAAGATCAGATGCATCTAAAATGACTAGCAAAATGGATCAATTGGTTGGACAGATCGATTTCTACCATGGTCTGAGGCTTGGAGCCTTGTTCAAAATATCTTTTCTTTTGTGTCCAGTATCCAGATCAGCCCCAATATCCAGATTTTTGGCTGCAAATGCTAAGAGTGAAAAAACGTGCTTATGTGTGTGGCCCAATGTTCCAAATCCTCACGATCACAAACAGTGGAATAGATGACCATTCCATCTAAATGTTCATTCTTCATGTCACTACGTGTACTTAGGTTAACCAAAGCCATCCTAGAGGCATGGCTATCTGCTCCCCTAATGCTGCTATTTGGGTTTCATGTTGCTTGTTTTTATTTATTGTGAGAATCCAATACTGCCAAAATGCTTTGTTTGGTTAAATTTTCAAATCGATTTTTAAGCCTTAGGCTTAATGTCAATAACTGTTGGACGAATTGTTAGTTTTATTTTTCTGAAATATCCAAAATTTCTGGGGCTTATTCTAAAGTGGTTCGAACCGATCTTAAGAGACCAGAGTCCACAGAATATGATCTGGAGAAACAACCATTTGCAGAAATGATTTTGAGAGATTAATGTGATGAATTTTAACAGTAGGAAGCCATCTTTGAATTTGTGGGGATTTCTACTGTGTTACTTGTCTATTATTAGGTTGAAAAACTGATGCACTTGGTCTGGTTTGCAGCATATCATCCAGATCTCATATCAGCAACCTTATTAAGGCCGGGTCCTTATTATGGACTAGCACCCCAACAGGATATGTGAGCACTTCAGGTATCCTTGACTCCTTGCCATCTTTTGTGCAAACAGAGTAGCAGGTGCGTCTCGAAATGGTGGAGATAAAGAAGGATCAAGTTCCTGACTGCATTAATTTTTATTGGGCCACAGCGCAACAGTTCATTCTTTCTTGAATACCTGCTGCTGCAACATGACAATCATGTACCATCTTTTAAGTCGAATTGTTCTACGCCAGTGCTTCTGGGTGTAATTCTTGGGGTTGTTTCCTCCCCATGTCAATTTATTAGAAGCTAATGTATATGTATGAATCTCTGCTTGAATTCTTTAAAGTGCTTTCTATGGCTGAGTAATCTGAAGCCTGATGAAGGTGAAATGCAGGTTATTATTGGCCTGCAAGAAATGGAAATTGGGCGAGGCCGCAAGGTCCACATTTTTTCGCACCATCTGTACACTATTCTAATGGGTCTGGGTTTGTAGGTTGTATGTTTTCCTCGGCATGCTGTATTGATCTGTTTTTAATCTTTCCTTTCTTGGAATGGCGAATTTTATTTGCTCGAAATACGAGATGCTGATTTTTGAGGCCTTTCAAGATCTCCAACATCATTTTTCTTGGGATTTTTCACTTAACTATTTTCAAACATTCGATCAGGCAGACAATTGATTCTTTAATTGATCGGGTTGAGCAGCAGTTGCTCTGGGTGCCCCAAAACTCATTCTCAATGTTTTGTGGCCAATTTCTACGTTTAGCGCGAGTGAAAAGGGAATCCAACTAATTGATCTAACTTTGACCGTATAAAACTCCATAAACAAGAACAATCTGCAGTGCTTATATGCTGTCTTCCCTTGAATTCAAACATGCTGGGTAGCAAACACCTCATCCCAGAACCTACCTGTGATGTGCTGTGGCAATATCAATGTTTGCAAGATTGATTAAAGAAATCCAATCTACTGTTCCGTAAGTAACGGTGTCTGATTGATCTGCTGGGGGCATGGTTGGAATACATTGATCTTTTGCATAGCTGGATTGCATGCCAATGGATTCTGATGATGGAGCTAGTTGCATCAAATGCTTCGGGTGTGACCTTTACCATTTGACACGTCACAAAATATTCATCACTAGAGTTCCAGGAAGCAGATTGTACAAGAAATTGCCAGTGAAGATTCTATACACGATTCACGCCTCCGGTGGTGGTTGATCTATCACTAAGCATGTGATGTTGAGGGAAAGGAGCATTGGTGATAGTCTTTTTCTTTCGAATAATGATTTGGGCTGAACTTAGAGCCTCAATTGGAAGACATTCAATGGTGATTACGAATCGGGGCGGAAGGCGCAACGAGCGTCACGAGACTCACGACTTGCTTCGGTCTTGATGGCCGAATGCGAAACACGTACTGGCCCCAGCTGAAACAACGTGGACCTTGTTTGTCCACGATCGTCCACCTGGCTTGCCCTAGCTAGAAGGGATAAAATGTATGGGGATGATGTCCGAAGAAACTCATGAACAAGTGTTGATTGATTCTGGTGGGCGAGTCATTTGCAAGACAAGCCCGCTACGCTTGGCGTATGGTCCAGATAGACGCATGAGCTTGACACGTGTACATCCGCAGAGAGATAATAGGGAATGCCCATATTCCAGCGCAATCGTATAGCCTTCTTTCGCTGAAGTTCTCAATCGGAGTCGAAGTTGCCGCTGCTACTGTTTTCTACGTCAACAATGCCGACTCTTGCAACGACGGTGTCTGCTTCGCTCACACCCATTGCAAGTAAGCTCTCTCTCTCTCTCTCTCTCTCTCTCTCTCTCTCTCTCTCTCTCTCTCTCTCTCTCTCTCTCTCTCTCTCTCTCTCGGACACCCACGCTTTCTGATTTCATTCTAGAGCGATAAATGGAAGTGGTGGGCCTAGTCCCAAAAAGGGTTGATCAGTAACAATCTAGGTCGTCTCCGGTTGCCCTTCAAAAACCGTCGATGTTAGTTTGCAAGAAAACCAATTAAAATTCCAAAAGGAGAAAATTCATTCACGAGAAAATCGTGGGGGCTGCTGCTCTCTAGTTTCATTTGATAGTTTCATTGCTTATTCTCTCACCTTTCAGTCATTGAATATGAATGTTTTCTTGTATTGAATTCCGGATATTTATTCTATTTGAGTTAACTGGTGGTGAAAGAAAGCTATGTTTTTTGCCAGTGACTCTGTCATGTAGACATTTTTCTGTTGCCATATCAAACTCTTTATTCTATCAGATCCTATTTCAGGAAGGTCAATGTACTGGGGAAAGCTGTTTCCTTGGTCACCAAGAAGATCAACCAACATTTTTATGATGCCGAGGCTTCCTCCCCGACATATTCGCACCGTTCTGTCTAGTGCAACTGGGCGGAATGGAGCGAACCAAGAGATATCTGAAAGGAAAACAGCATCATCACTGTACGCATGGGCAGACGGTCAGGTTGGTTGGTTCTGAAGGAACAATGCATTTTTATGTGCTTCATTTGAAATAGATTATGCTTGAAGCTATTATGAATTTTCAATTAAGCTGAGTTTTTTTATTTCTTAAGTGCTGGTTATAAGGTATATATTAGGCAAATGTTTGGTTCTAAATGTTAATGAATAGATGCTATTTTACTCTACAGAGGCCTCGAGTGTGTATCTTGGGCGGTGGATTTGGTGGCTTATATACTGCCCTAAGGCTTGAATCTCTTGTGTGGCCCATTGGCAAGAAACCTCAGGTGAAACAGAACTCCTCATTATGGATTTGTATTCTGTAATAGAACTTCCATATTTGTGAAATTCAACCGTGTTAGCTGGAACTTGGGTTTTGGAGACCCAAGCTCTACTGAGCTGAGTGAAGAGTGCTTTTTTATGACATGAGATGCGGTTGTCAAGAAAAGGATTTTTTTTTAACCCCCAATGGCCCAATCCATCTCACATTATCATATATAGCATGATAAAATTGTGCTCAATTTTCAATGTTTTCCTTTGACCCCTCGTTACTATACATAAGAGAAATAATAGGTAGGGATGACTGGATTTGAACCTTACACAAAACAAATGGGCTATCAAGCTGTGCTACATCTGTTTCAATTGTTTGACTGTGTCATTATAGTGAATCCATGCCTTGTCCTATAATGTTTTCAGAGTTCTGTAATGGGTTTCCTGTATTTTGGATTTAGGGTGAAGCTTAGATGATGAAAATAATGAGTTGGACTTCGAGATTTCTTCTGATCTCATGTTGATGACTTTATAAGTTACAAGATTCTGATTTTTAATCAATGCTATAGGTACTTTTGGTGGATCAGTCAGATCGCTTTGTTTTTAAGCCATTGCTCTATGAGCTTCTCTCAGGAGGTATTGATGGTTGGCAGTGATACCTAACGTTTTGTTTTTCATAGTGCCTATGCATGGGAACCATATTATGATAGTAATTACCAATTATTCTTAGCTGATTCTAGTATTTTCCTCTCTTGAATTTCAGAAGTAGATGCATGGGAAATAGCACCTCGTTTCTCTGACTTACTGGCAAACACCAGTGTTCAATTTTTTCAAGACAGAGTTAAACTGTTACAGCCTACTGATAATCCGGGAATGATTGGGCCAACAAGATCAGGTTGTGGTGGAACTGTCTGCCTTGAAAGTGGAACCATCATTGAGTATGACTGGTAATATATTTTAGTAAGCATCAATAGTCTACTAGTACCATGGCGCTTGTTGATTAGTAATGCTCCTTTTAGAAAATATTATCATATTCAGTGCTATTAGATCTGATCACAGATGCTAAAAGTTCTTCATGATTTTGGTTTTCTCTACTGGCATGGTTGTCTTTTTTGTGGTCCCATTACCCTTGGTCCATATAGCCAGCTGAATTTGCATTGCTTTCCATGGGCAGCCAGGTTGGTTCTAGCTTTGGGAGCTGAGGCTAAACTTGATGTTGTACCCGGTGCTGCAGAATTTGCATTACCCTTCTCAACACTGGAGGATGCACATGTAAGGAATTTTTTTGAAATCAGAATTGTCGGTTATTCAAAAATAAAATGGCAGTTTCTCTATTTTTTCATGGTGCTTGATATTCTATTTGCTTTGAAGTTTGACGATATGGTCTGTCATCTATTTTTGAGCTGCGATAGCTTTAATGGAACCATCCCATGCACATATGATTTCTGACTACTGCATTTTAAACAATTGTTTTCACGCAGAAGGTTGATAGTAAACTACGAATCTTGGAAAGAAAGAGGTTCGGTAAGGAATCATTGCCCATACGTGTGGCTGTTGTTGGTTGTGGTTACTCTGGAGTGGAATTGGCTGCTACGATATCTGAGAGATTGCAGGATAAAGGAATAGTTCAAGCAATCAATGTTGAAAGCACCATATTGCCTACTGCCCCACCTGGGAATAGAGAATCTGCAATGAAAGTGAGCATTAGACTTTTTTTCTCTGGATGAAAGGATCCCCACTTGCTTTCTTTCATTGATCCTGGGAAAACATCCTCCTTATTTTAAATGGATATGGTTGTAAGACTTGGATTTGTCCATCAGGTCTTGGACTTTGTCAAAATCAGTCCAGCATGTTAAAGAGTTCTGTGACTTGTTATTGGACTGCATGACTATCTGACACTTAAAACTATGTTCATTGGCGAACCTACATTCTTTGGTGCCAATATAGATTTGTAGTTGTCTCTGTAACTTTTAACTCCATCTTTGAACTTTAGAAAGTAGCAAGCGATTCAATTTGTCATTTGCATGGTTCCTGGATCAAAAGGGGTAAAATTTCATCTTTTGGATACTCTCAGGTTCTGTCATCCAGAGGCGTTCAACTTTTCTTGGGTTACTTTGTGAGATGTATCAGAAAGGCAAGTGAGGATGAAGGTTCGGACATGTTATCAGAAACTGAAGGGATACAGGCAATTTCTGAAGAGCAAAACCATGACAACTTATTGCTGGAACTTCATCCTGCTGAAAGGGGTCTGGAAAGTCAGGTTTTGGAAGCAGATTTAGTGTTGTGGACGGTTGGCTCCAAGCCTCAAATAACTTCATTAGAATCTGAGAATCAACACTATTTATTTCCCACAAATTCCAGAGGGCAAGCAGAAACCGATGAGACCCTCCGTGTCAAGGGCCATCCACGGATATTTGCCATTGGTGACTCGGCTGCATTGAGGGATTCCTCTGGAAGGCTTCTCCCAGCTACTGCACAGGTATGGCTAATGCATTGCGTGAGTACTTAAATTGAGCAACTTATCTCTTAATTTTAATACATTCTAATATCTGAATGCGTGTAGATGTTGGGATGGCACTTCAGCTTTTTTGAGTTTGACATGCTTTTTGAATCTTTCATAGGTTGCCTTTCAGCAGGCAGACTTTGCAGGTTGGAACCTCTGGGCAGCAATTAATGACCGGCCTCTGCTGCCATTCAGGTTAGGAGTCACAAAGCATAATTTTTGCCTTTGAAATTGAACCTTGATATGTTCACAACACAACACAAGACTTGGTTAGAGTTTCCTTGAAAGGTTGTTGGTAACAAAGATTTTGATTATAAAAGCTTTAAGATCTGCATCAGTAAAGTAGATGAGGTTTTATTTGCTTTTTATTTCTAAGAATGACTAATTGACAGAAATTTGCAAAGACGAAGTGATTTATCGACAGAAAATTGCAAAAGGGGAATTTTTGTCCACAAAAGTTGGATGAATTCTTTTTATAGATTTCAGTATCTGATAAAGCTAAAAGCTATTCCAATTTACTGCACTTTGGATAATGGAAGTGAGATACAGTTTTCATTCGGTTTCCAGGTTCCAGAACCTAGGTGAGATGATGACCCTCGGTAAGAATGATGCTGCAGTCTCGCCAAGTTTCATCGAGGGCCTAACATTGGATGGTCCTATTGGCCATTCTGGTATGTTACTTGCAAAATCTTCATTGCATTCTGTAATCCAATGATGCAAGTGTAATTGTGTTTGTTGGTTTTCTGCTGCAGCAAGGAAATTTACCTACTTGCTAAGATTACCAACCGACGAGCATCGGATGAAGGTGGGGCTCAGTTGGTTGACAAAGACTGCTATAGATTCCATTGCTTTACTGCAGAGTAACCTGACCAAAGTTCTTTCTTCATCTTAGATCTATGGCTATTACATTTAGGTTTTGGGATCGACATGTTGGTTTGACCAGCTTCCCTTTGCATTGTAAATAAAGTCCTCTACCAGGTTGAATTCACTGCAACTGAGTGGGATATGAATACATGAGTCCATCTTTCCTTAAACCTGATGTGAAATGTTAGCTGATAAAATCTTGGGATGGTCGGTGAAATGCGATCTTTGCATGGGCCATTTTTGGGGGCCGTAAGTTATATGAGGATGGTTTGAATAATATTTGCACTTTAAACTTATCGTAGCAATCACTGTTCCAGTCGGCAGATGCTATGGTGTTAAAAGAACTGGGCATATCTGGCCGTATTTTGCCTGCCTAACAAAATAAATAGATCGCTGATTAAAGAATAAGGACTGGAAATCCATTGCATCAAGTCATCGAGAAAATTAAAAAATGGATTAAACCAACTGGTAACTAGTCAATATTTGGTTTTCTGTAAGGCCGTATTCATTGGTTGATCACCTCAACGTTCGTAACTTTCATGCAAACATTTCGCATTTTTTTAATTCATATTTGAGATTGTCAGTCTTTTGGAGGATTATGTAGAAATCTAAAAGAGTTAACATTACGTCTTCATAATCTAAAATTCTACAAAAAAGATTAACTGCTTAAAAATTGCCAAAAACAAGACCATTGTGCCGTTTTGAAATACAAAAAAGACACCAGAGAACCCGCCAGACGCCCCCACCCCACCCTGAAAAAGCAAGCATTTCAAACAGGTGGACGTTGATAGCATGTTTGGAAGTCCAAAAATGGCTTATTTTCTTCTTTTTTAAGCACTGAAATCACCTGATATTTGAAATTCAGTTAGACCTTTCGAAATTTTAGTGTTGCGAGATTATTGAAAGCACTTTTTTAAATAAATATCCATGTGACAAATCCTGCAGCTATGCTGGCTAGGCGATTCAAACTCCAGAATGATACATCCATCAAACTTAACATCCAACAAACCTCATTGCTTAGAAATGGCAGCATGAAATAACTATGCAAATACTGTTACGATTTTGCAAATCCCATCTATTGAAGACCTGGAAAGAAGCAACGAGCTACTTGGAGCCATCCTTCTAAACATGAGAAAATACTGCATATAAATCCTTTCGCAGTTAACAAAAAATCTCTCTCCATAGTTTAAAAAGAACTCTGGGCATTAATCCTACTCAAATGCCACTCAACCACTTGTGCCCAAGGTTTCAGAACCCTTCTCGGATGGGCCTGGTGTGAGATATGGTACACTGACTAATTTCCCTACAACATCCCCAATATACACCTCATCTCCAGCAGAACCAGCTTTCTTCTTGACATAGCCAAGCCCAATGTGCTTGTCTTTCTGTCTTCCAATTGCATAGCTTGTCAGCTTTCCAACCTGCTTAAAGTTTCAACCATCATTCCAAACTCAAAACTACTAAAACGCAAGATAAAATGGGAATTGAAATAAGCAATGTACCTTTATGTCGCCAACTACAATGGGGCTGCCCGGTTCTGCAGGGGCTGACAGATTAATTCCCCAGAGCCTCTGCTTAACACCATCATAGGTGATGAGTCTAGAAATCGTTTCCTGGCCTTTATAGCATCCTGAAAATGTGCTGATTCGATTAGATCATTAATAAAACATTTGCTCTCAGCTAAGCAGCCATTATCTCAGAAAGGGAAAGGCTACCTTTGTTTGTGGAGATGGCCCTCCAAAGACCAGCCTCAAGGACATTGAATTCATTAGTAAGCTCTTTGCCTGGGGCTGGCCTCCCTGGGTAAACTAATCAATGTCAGAACCACTATATGTCCTTAGCTACTTAAAATCCAAAAGATTTGACATAGGCAATCCCATCCATGAAAAATATCAAATACAAACACTCCAATAGATTTAGATAATATTTTGCATTAATTTTGTCAACCATCTCATTGGAAAAACATGATATGCATCTAAACATGGGTGGTTGACGATCACATGCAAGCATCCTGTATTGCACAAAAAGCTCCGACTTCAACATGACAAGCCAGCAGTAAATAATTGGCAATATTCTGCCTTATTTCTTTGAAATACCTTTCACATATCACCCTCTGGCAGTTGAACTTCCCCAGATCATTATTTTTCTACCTTTTTCCTTATTTCTTTATTTCATTCTCACGAGCTTCCCCACAACATTTTATTTATATAGACAAACTTTTGAACTCTGCTAAAATTTCAAGTTGGGGCCTGCCAAGTCATCGCAAGGAAAATGCTTTGCCAAGTGGACCTTTAAATCTTCCCCCCTTCTTTCTAAGAGAAGACCTTTAGATTCGTGTTAATACCACAAGATGAGAAATTAATGCCATTTGCTCATGATCACAACAGATCTATTTTACATGTGCAATTAATACTTAAGATGAGGAGAGATATCCCAAAGGCAAAATAAAATGAATATAAATGTCAACTACTAAAGTTTCAGTTAGCATGTATCATGACATATTGATATTAAAAAGAAGGCCTGGGAGATAAAGAAAAACCCGGAGGCTTCTTTATCCCCCAGGCTTGCGATTTGAATGGTGAAATGAATCATTTGGTTCCACCCTTTCATGGTTAATCAACTTCAAACTAACATGATATTTCCAGAAGCCAAATGCACTATTAGCCAAAGTACTAGGCTTTCCAATTTCCATACTACAGTTCAATATAAGGACCTTGAAGCACCCTCAATCTTTCCCATGCATTGGTCCCCAGTGGGATAGCACCAAGACTTAGAAGAGTTTTCCAGACCGATTCAGCAGCAGCTGGTGACATCAAAAAGGAAAAGCCTTCATCAGAGAGGACACTGCCAACACCTACGGTTATTGGTGTCCCATTAACCTGCACGAAGACAAAGAAAAGTAATGGTTCAATAAGAAGATTTAAAAACACTAAACTTAATCAAAATCATCCACTATTGTTATCACTTTTCAATCAACATTATGGAAGCTCATATTCAAAAAGGATGGTTAACAGATTAAACCACATAAAGTAAAAAGATGTATGACTTAGAAATACCCAATAGAAATTGAATTGTGTAGTTAATAAAACATGTCACAAAAGCCAGAGAGTATTTTGAATGAGAAATCACTCCCACTGCAGTGATCCTTTTCCATCTTTTCTTTTCTTCTTTTTCTTTCACATAGACAACACCAATCATAATTTTTAAACATATACAAGGTTGAAAGACTTGGCAGAAGACTTGAACTTCAATGGTGCTGAAGCAAGTGCCACAGATGCTTATCAGAGCCACATCCCATTGCATATAATATACATGACCCACACATACTGTTAAAAGTACTTTATAAAAAGCAAAAACAAGGAAAAAAAGTGCCATGCATCGTCACTGCTATGTGAGTTTTGCTTTATGATTCATGCTTCACCCACCACTGAAACAGGATATCTCATGATTGTTTAGTTTGAAGACATGCTTGTCAATGAAAAATGATAAATAATGAACAGGAAAAATGATCAGTAGCCCAACAGACATCAGGCATGTTGAGCACATCTTGCCAGGAAAGACAGAAGCCCTTCAAGAGGAACTTTCAAAGAAGTAACTTCCCATAAATGCGCTTTTAGAGAAGTTTAATGACAGAGTTTTAGTTGAATGGCATTTCTTACATAATGAAATTTGAACATGAGATGTAAGAAATTTGAACATGAGAGTCCCAATCTAGGTTTTGTTTCAAAAACAATAATGTAGGTTATGGAGGGCAATTCTGTCAAAAAAAAAAGTTAATAGGAGGTATTATGTTGCCAAGCTTCATTTGTGTTACCATATAGAACCCTAATATGTGGTACTCCCTCCTACTATATACATTTTGCACATGCAAATATCTCAAAAGCGATGTAATGGAGACACTCACAAGCATGAAAACTCAATGAGGATAATACAAGAAGTCAACAAGGATACCACTAGCACAGAAGAAATCTCACACTATAATGGCGATGTGAGCCATATGGTTGCCCAACGAGGTCACCTACATTTAGATCTTCCATCACCTTGAACATATTCCAAAATAATAATTAGAAAATCACTGAGTTTAACTGAAAAATAGTATGATTTGCAAGTAGAACAAAAGAAGAAGGATGAATGACCCAATATGTAATTTACTTGGTTGCTTTTTGGTCCAATAAGATTGAAAAAGCATGTCTGTTTGGTGATATCCTGAATTTCCAACTTATCAGCAAAAAATACGTACCTGAGTCATCGAAATGGCAAGGGAACTGAGCACATAATCTAAAGTAAATTCTATAGATTGTTCAAAGTAAATTCTATAGATTGTTCTTAAAAAAGATGAATGGAAGAGAAAAGGAATCAGTTGTCATGTTGTATTAACCTCTCTTATGTTCATGCTTGAACAACTATTGGCAACAGGCATGTGCCTTGTATCTTTACAGTACATACAAATGAAATAACACAAAAGTGATGATACAAAAGAAACTCCCTCAGATTGCCATATTGTAAGCCTCACTATCAGGTTTAATTGCGGAGCTCTAACATTTATTATTTAAAGCCATTCTATGGAGTAAACTAGCCCCACAGCACCAAATAAGGAAAAGAAAAAAAGATATTAAAAAAAAAACTATTTTTATGAGTTTGTAGGCAGAGCTCATTGTCTGTATGTTCAGAGATAGTTTCTGCAGATAATCTTCCAGTGCCTTGAAAAGAGATAATCACAGAAAGTAAAAAGCTATTCTAGAATAGAATGTAATTTGGGGAGCCTGACATAGGAATTCCCACAGGCTTAGAATGAAAACCGCACTCAACTATGAGAAGTTTCTTAAAAAAGTTCAAATCAATAAGCCTCCTTAGAACAAGCTTGGTTTGTGAATGAGATTTTCACACATAAAGTTAAATTCTGTTTCAACTAAGCAAATTGCTGCCTTTGATGAAAAAATGTTTGATCCTGACGGATCTAACTAAACCATTTATGATTTGAACAAGTTGAATATTGGCTCAACCAGTTGAGAGAGTAAAAAGGGCTGCCTTTGGCCTCAAAACTTTGGAGTGTTTCAATGATTGGTTATACACATGAGGTCACTGATCAGCACCAAATGTAGGAAGAACAAAATGAAAAATGAAATTGGATGATACAACCTGTTCTTGATAGAGAAACTGCATCAAAAGAATCAATTGATGTATGATATATTTCTTAAGGTTCAAAAAAAACAAGTGCATGGTTTGGGCATACTTATTAAGCATTTCGATTATGCTTTTGCAAGTGGTTGGTGAAACGAGAACCGTTATGGCATTTCTCTGTAAACAAAATAGTCATCCTACAAGTTCAGAATGTATGCAAAACAACTGAGAATGTCTGATATAATTTGAAAAAAACATCTTGTTCTAAAGCTGGTACGACTATTTCCCAAGAAATCTGAGGTAGAAATTACCATAACCCATGCATGAGCAATGTCTATTGTTCGGGCTGTTGGAGTAACAAAAACAGTGTCACATCCCTGCCAACTTCATTACAGAAACCCCTATCAGTAACCAGCACTAAAGCTTTGAAGAGTTTTTGAGGCCGAAACCACATGAGGAAAATTTTAATCTCCGTGGCTCACCTGACCTTCATGAAGACTTTCAAAATTTGCTGTTGTTTGGTTGTGAAGAAATTGAATTCGGTCTTCTCCAGTTACTATATTTGGGCACAGCCCAAAATTTTCAAGCATCAGAAAAAGAAAATGAAAAGATGTCACCATGTAGAACCACCCAAGTTCCACATTAAGTATACATAAACAAAACTCCAGGTGAAGCATGGCTCTGAACCAATAATCATCATCCAGGCATATTATAGGAACACTATGGGTACAAAAGCCAGGCATTTGCATATAATCTTTTGAAGTGCATGATTTCTTCAGAGCAATATTAAAGAATTAAAACATTTCCAAGATGTTACTTCAAATAGTTCATCATCACTGAACTTAAGACAGCAGAGCCGACAGAAAAAGTAACCAAGGTGAACATCCTGATCAATTTCCTTAGTGCAGGAACCTCTTAAAAACTAAAACAAAATCCCATATATCCGTAAGTTTTTGTTCCTTCTTCTAACAGCACAGGAACAGCATGTGCAGTCCAACACCTGTTAGTGTGCCCATTTAATCAACAGCTAGGGCTTGCCTAGAAAGGTGAGATGCAACTTTACCTCAAAAACTGAAAGAAGATGATGTTGGCAAGTGTAAAAATGATGTCGACAGGAGAAAAAAAAGTGCCAGCAAAGTAGCAGGTAAAGACAAGACATACATTTTTCAGAAAACATAGGGTTAACCAGGGTACACGTAAATGCATTATCAAATTAAAGGAGAGAAAAGTTTTCCTCCCCCCTTATCACCTATCCAAACAAACTAATTAGGTGTCACGTTTCATGATCTCCATGATGTTAGGCTCTTTACACATACAACATGTTGAGATTCTTTGTTGTGAAAGAAAAAGTTTGTATATGAGTATCATATAGAACAAAGAAATTTCAACATAAAAAGGAATGCAAATCATTGTTATAAGTTGCAGCAGTAGAAAAATTCTAAAGCTAGAAGAATACCTCTAATGCGACCAAAATGGGCAAGGTCCACAACCTAAAAAAGTAAATATAATGAATTGAATTAAAACATAATCAACAAGAAATAAAGGGATGCAATCATGGAAAACCAGAAAATGGTGCACCGAATTCTAAGATAAACTATTTTATTATTATTGTTGTTGTTATTAAAACTATCAGCAACTACAACATCATTATTTTGAATAGCATTATAGTTGGACACCTAAGGCTAAAATTCTGGATGCTGAATCATTAATATGGCCAACACAAAAGGAACCTCAAAACATACAAGAAGTTCCTGCAGAAGGACCAGAGCAGATATGCTAGTCCTTGAAAAATACTGATTTCATAGTCAGCTTTTCATTTCCCCATGAGCATCCTAAAAAAAAATTGAAGAGAACACTTTGAAACAAAGGACCTCTGTGATAATGCTAAGTCTATTTTGATAGATGAGACTTTCAATTTCCTTTCATAATTTCCTTTCCTTTTCTTCAATTTTTCACATGTAAACAAGACTTCTAATTTGCTTCCTCTGCATATAAATCAGACTTCTAATTCCTTTCTTCATTTCTTCGCATAGACATGAGACTTCTAATTCCACAAACTTGCTACCATGAAGCACCCTTCATTTTAAATATCTCTCTCTCTCTCTCTCTCTCTCTCTCTCTCTCTCTCTCTCTCTCATTTTCTTTTCTTCTCTTCCCATACAAATAAGACTTCTATAATTTGACAATCTCTCTCTCTCTCTCTCTCTCTCTCTCTCATCATTTCCTTTTCTTCTCTTCCCATATAAATGAGATTTCTAAAATTTGACAGACTCCAGAAAACTCTCTTTCGAGGTTATCAAACCATTCCACAAACTTACTACTATTGACTACCCTTCACATTAAACAAATAATAATAAGAAAAAAAATCAACTTATTACTTCTTGCTTTAGAGATAAACATGAATAAGGGGACCATCCCCTCATTTTTCTTTCTTCTTTCCCATATAAATAAGACTTCTATAATTTGACACTCTCTCTCTCTCATATTTCCTTTTCATATCTTCCCATATAAATTGGATTTCTAAAATTTGACAGACTCCAGAAACCATTCCACAAACTTACTACTATTGACTACCCTTCACATTAAACAAATAATAAGAAGAAAAAAATCAACTTATTACTTCTTGCTTTAGAGATAAACATGAATAAGGGGACCACCAGAGGGAAACCATCTGGCTACTGGCCACAACTGTCTCCCATCAGTAAAGCTATCCCCATTATCTCAAAAGAAGGCCATACGACTTCCACTTACTCAGTCAAACTTGGATATAGGTAATGGCACATAGTTAAAATTAAGATGTCCTGCCTGAAGTTACCACGTTCCCATTCAAGCTTTTAAGATTAGAGCGCCAATCGAGCTTGCACATAGTTAAAATTTAAATGTCCTACTGAGTCTAGAGGAGTGCTAAGGAAAGCAGAAATCTCATATCATCTTATTCAGACAAATCCAGAGAAAACATTTAAAGGATAATATACTCAAACGCACCGCGACCCCATTACATGCTGCATCTAATGCCAGATCGTCATTTCCGAATGTTTCAACTGTCCCATCATCTGATGCCTGCGCTCCAGCAACAGTCATTGTCTCCTACAACAATCATAAGATGAGTTCAAATCTCCACACGATCATCCAATCATGACCTTTTGAACAGGCACGGGAACTAAAGATTCCCCTCTCTTTTGGGGAAATTGCCAAGTTTCATGTGCTCACAACATAGAATACAGGGAAGAAATCTGTTTTCTCTGGAAATTAATTAGAATATAATTCACAATAACGAATCGAATTGCAATAAAGATCCACTTTCATCTGTTCTGCGTTTCGATTCAAAGTCCAGCTGACCACATGAGCAGAACCCTCACCCTAGAATGCAAAAAGTAGAGGGATATATATATATATATATATATATATATATATATATAGAGAGAGAGAGAGAGAGAGAGAGAGCG
>JAYJMB010063117.1:1778-25929 GCA_036873735.1 Pouteria campechiana
TATCTTTTATGCTCGTGGACTCCACAAGCTGTAATACTCTAGTTCAACGCATGCGAGCCTCACGGTTTTATCTCCAAAAAGAGCGTTGCGTGGCTGAAAATGAGGGTCCATTTGGCCTGGCGTTTTGAGAGCTTTAAAGCATTTTTTAATACCAGAATGTGGAAAATGTCTGTTTGACAGAAAGAAAAGAAACATTTTATGTGCATCAAAGTTCATAAAAAATCATTTTTTAGCTTTTACATTAAAGTTCTGGTACGGAGCTTTTAAAATACGCTCTATATATAAAAGCACTTTAAAGCCAAACAGGACCTTAGTAGGCCTGAGATTTACCTTACCAAACCCCATTCATTGTTGAAGCCTTGACGGAGGCATTAAAAGTATTAATTACTTCCCAGCAAGCATAAAAGTGCAGTGGGCCAATGGTACTTGAATCGTTATTTCCAAATTTCAAGTGTTTGGTTGTTCTGTGATTTGTGTCTTCCTGTTAGCAAACGAGCAGCTATTATATATATCCTAGCCCAAGCTGTCACAAAATGTAAACAAACCATCGAAATCACATGACCAACCCAGGTACTATGGCCCCAAAGCATTCCTCAACCATCTGGCCCATCTACCAGCAAGGAATCCATAATCAAAAGCTCACAGTAACAGACAAGCCCATCCTACCAGCTCAAGCAAAGCAAAAGTTCTGGGTTGATGACCAGCCACGACAAATTATTTTCCAAGGCCAACAACGGTTCAACGGCCAGTAATTAACCAAACCCACTGAAAAGTAGGACCGGATAGAATCAATCCAAACCTTAAATTGATTTTGTAAAATCTCAGCTTTAATTCTGACCCAATTCACTTTCTAAATATCAACTCTAGTCCAAACCTGTTTCCAAAAAATCACCCTGAGTTATAGATTAAAATCGGTATGATAATTTGGGTCGAAAACAACATAAAAAAGAAATAAAATGATTTAAAAATTTATGCAATGTTGCTTTGATCAACATAGATAGTCGTAGATACTATATGAATATAAGCAGAAAAAAGCAATTGGTAAAAATGTCAGTGTCCTGCTAGCTCAAGTATTAGTTAAAATTAATCTAATATATGGGGGAAAAAGAGGAATGCACAGGGAAATGCCAAATGTTTTTTATTTTTTATTTTTTAACGATAAAAGCGGGTGGGTTGATGGGCTGCTCCAACCCAAATTGAAAGCAGGTTGGGCTCAGCCCATTTCTAATCAAAATGTTAAATTTAGCCCAACGCAATTCAGTTGAAAATTGCCCCGAATACTTGGAATATAAGACTTCTGCCATCACCTGTGAGTATTTGAAGCAAAAGTCCGGTTGAGTTGATGCAACTGGAATATAAGCACCAGCTAGCGCAATTGAGAGATGGAGTTGGATGTCACGGACAAACAGGCAAAATTGATGGGGGACCCATTAGATAATGGTGTCCAATCGTCAAGATCATTGCTTTCTTTTTCCAGACAAATGATCATCGATTTCAGTAGTTTGGATGAGGCCGGCCACATGTTTGCCACGCCTGTTGGGGGGTGAAGATGGGTCAAATCATTGGATGCAGAAAGTGGACAAAAATCCTGTGGCTTCTTTTTCCAGCATGCCCAAAAAACCTTTACAACGGCTTTGTTGCATCAGAATAGGGTCCACCTACGATCAATCAAGGGGCTCCTCTTCATCGGTGAGTGGAGCGCTTAGACTAGCTGTTTGGCTAGGGTAGTTACAACCCTCTCTTTGTTTGAACGTGACCAACCGAATCTTCCTCGATCATCATCTGGGCTCAACTAGCCCATTAAAGCAACAACCTCTTAACAGGAGACTGTGATCCTTGATCTAGTGTATCTGTCCAACTGCATACCTATTTTGATGGAGGTGTGCATGAAATACAGGTAAGTGATGGTCTGGATTAAATGAAAATGCTAGTTTTAGCATGAACACACATTTTTTGGGCTCATATACTGCTAAATGGCACACATGTGGTTGCTGTATAGGGGTGGGTAGATTTTGGTTTAACCCACTTCCACTTAAGGGCAGTTTCACATAAAACAAGGGTTGTGATTCAATGAAGTGGGCTGCAGTGGAATTTCTATAGATCTCTTTTGCTTTAGGCCTACCATCATTCCAATTTTATAGCTCTTGTGGGCCATAAAATTGGAATAATTTGAGAATGGATGTGAACCTGTCACAGTGTTCCTTTTAACCTTTGCAGTCTACAAGTATGTACTCGCATGAATGAATGATTCTATGAAATTTTATGATATTTTAACATTTACGCTAGTCGATTTAAGTAATTTTTACAATAAATATATGATTTTTTTTTTTGCTTTTTAAGATGATCTCATTATACAGGGCTTCGACTAAATATTTTTAAAGAGTTTGAGATTTTAATGGATTCCACCTCATTGAATCAACACTCATGAGCTAAACGGAAGTGATTCGTGGGGCGGAAAACTAATGATGGAAGGTGAAAGATGTAAGAAAGGAAGAACCAATAATTAAAGAGATTTCATTTCCAAAGAAATGGTTGTGACTTGATTCTGTGTGCCTGATTCTATGTCGGCACTTGTCAGTGCTTTCCATGAAGATGGGTTCCTTCTAATCTGCTGATACTATTTTCTCATTCAGCAGCATATGCATTTTTCAAAATAGGGGTATTAGTGCAGTGCCGCTTTGTTCTTTAAAAGCACTAGGTTCGCCAAACCTTTAAATTAAAATTAGAGGAATTTTCAAATACATCCCTGACTGATGTTTGGGACAATCTAAAATACCTCCATAGTAGTTTTCCCAAATGAACTCTTAAGCTTTTTTGGAAACATCAAGTAGACTTTTCAATTCAAAACTTTTTTCAAAATAATATATCAACCCTCTATTTGTACATGAAAAATTAGTATTTTTAAGTACTAATGTATTCATTAGATTCTAACATCAACAATGAGTCAAACTAAATAAAATTAAAACGATTAGCTTAAATTATCTTCAACCATTAATACAATAACAGATTGACCATGGGCACCCACTTGGACAATTTTACTAAGTTGGTCCGGCAATTGTACTTATAGCCATTAGATAATTCCTACGCATAACACCATGATATGCGAGGGAGTTTCTCCCAAGACATATTCTATTTTGGGACATGGTCACTGCAATTCGTAAACCCGAGGTTAACTGTTTATTTAATATCGTTTGGCCGTCCAACTTTCACCTCTGGGTAAGTGCAATTTTTCCTTAATATCATAATCGTTACTCGTGCGGGTTTGCCCATAAAATAAATCCTTCTGATTTTGGTGCCATTATGCATTTTCAAAGCTCGAGGAAATTTAAAAACCCTCCATCATGATTACTTTTTCCTAAAATAGTAAGGGCAAGAAATCAATATAACAACAATAGAATGGAGCACTATAATTATCCATTCTCATTCAAGCTTATTTCACTTCAAATGCCCAAATTATCTGATTCAAAAAAAGCCCTTTCATCATATGTTTCATTAATTGATTGATCTTTTTCTGTCAAATATGAGCCATTCAGAAATGCACATTTTGACGACTTCCATTTAACAACTTAATCAATGGTTAGATCGATCATGATCTGCCTTTCTTTTCTTTTTTTCATCACAGAACCGTTAAAAAACGCTTAGTTAAGTAATGGATGGTTGGATCGAGAAACACGTGGGCAAAAAGTTTAAGATGAACATGAAAGTGTACGGATAATCATACTCCTTCAGCTCACCATATATTCCTCTAGATCAATTATGCTAGTTAGACCGTCTGATTGAGGATAATCTACACGACAATGCAGCGTCTTATCATAATCGGTGAGAGGATGGGAGACAACCAAGCAAATGCCTGCGCCACGATGCAACCCATCCCACGTGCTCTCGACCGTGCATTTATTCACTTGTGAACTTGGAATTTTAGATCCAGACCATTGGTCAGATGGCGCCGACATGCTAATGCAGAAACCTACTGTTGAAATGAATTTCTTACGAATTGGAATTTGATAGAAATTGAAGTTGTCAAATGACATTTGAAAGAAAAATCTGAAGCACATAATTTTTTTGTTAAGGAAAAACGTTAGGAAAAATGTTATGCTCATTGATTATTTATGATGTACGGTTTTGATTGTTGGTATCGTGGTTAATTTGGAAAAATGAGAGGGTGGACATTAGGTGAAGGTCGCTGCTGGTGCGCGTAAAAGAGGCAGATGGCCCCTCATTTTTTAATTTGCCTGAAAGAGGGAGGCAACTATGCTGTTGGCAAAACCCCCAACAACGCCCGTGGACTACTGTGAAAAAAGAATCCAATGCTACTGGACTTTCCACCAAGAAGGGAACGTTTGATACTCCGGCATGGTGATGGATGGTACGCGGGGAACTGCACGTTGCATGGCAATCTAATCGGTGATTGGATTTGATTCAAGCCGAATTCATTTCTAAAATATCCATGTCGATCAGCAGAACCAATCAATGATTTTTGGACAAAAATTTCATAAGAACTCGATTGCAACCCACTTGCAAACGGTAAGTTGGTACGCTTAGAAAAAGAATTAGACTGTCCATTTCTTGGCTGCGTCTGTTTTAATGTAAAGTGGATGCAAAAGCTATGTAAACACAAAAGATGGGTAAAGCTTTGGTTTCTTCATGTCACATCACGCAGCCGCAAAAGCTATGGAAGTAGACGATGACTGCAGGTCTGCGGCTATCGACATGCATCTGGCCGGGCACATGATGGAAGGTCAATAATAAGTATTGTAAGTGATTAATCCATCTTAGCCCTTGAAATTATCGTACCATTTTCTTGGTTATTGCTGTCAATTGTTGTGACCTTAGAGAAATGGGTGATGAGCTGGCTTGTTCTTGGGTCCAAATTGCTAGATTTGGTGTGAAAGGGTGTGTGCCTACATCGTTATCGAATGACATCATTATAGTTTATTTATAGTCTGATTGATTTTTATAAAGTCAGCAATGTAGGCCTACAAAGAAAAGTTCTACCAAAGCATTTTGGTGAAACCGGTTTTATTGAATTGAAACCTTATACGTATATTTGTTTTTTAGAAAATATATTTATTTTATTTTTATTCATTTAATAACTAACATTACTGTGTGCCATCAAACACTTTTTTCTATAAATTATTTTTTTGTATATATATATATATTTTCATTTGTTTTACGCAGAACCAAGCACGCCGCAAGCCCAATAACTGTGCAAATCTAGCAATTTAGACACAAGAACAAGCCAGCTCTTCATCCATTTTTCTAAGGCCACAACAATTCACAGCAACTGGGAAGAAAATGGTATGCTGGTTTGAAGGGCTAAGATCGATGAGTCACGTGCAATACTTACTGTTGACCGTGCATCATGTAGCCCACCAAATGCATTTGGATAGCTGCAGTCATCGTCTTGTTCTATAGGCCACCTGATGTGCACGCACTCTTTTCTAAGAACGTCATGATGAAAGGAAGTGAAAAGCATACGTGCGGCCTAGCAAAAAGAAAATTATTAGTGCAAGGAATGCGACTGATCATGTCCCCCATCACATTCCAGTGCCAAACACGAATAACAACACATGCGAGCATGGCACACGTGCGAAGGATTTAGGACGTCCAATATCCTTTGGTCATTCCTTGTGTGTGTGTGTGTGTGTCTCCTAAGAATGAGTTACCTAAGCAAACAAGCACGCTGAAACTCGAGCGGTTTCATTTCTACAACCGGCTATCAAGAAACTAGGCTGGAAAAAAAAAAAGACTTTTGAGCTGACTCAGGGCCCTTCGAGTCTGATACGAGTTGGGAAGAAGTGAAGAACAGGGGTTTAGTCGGTCCAACTTATTCATGCCGATCTCAACTCAATGCCGTAATGGATTGCTGCGCCAAAAAAGCACACCTGTCACCATCCCATTGTTGTCTTTGTCATTAACTATTTTCTACCTAAGCAGGGGCAGCTATATCTATCTAAGGGCGATGTTTTGTCGATATTTTTCCACCCAAGAGGGGAGAGCCATGCCCATCTTACTGCAATATTATGGTCCATCTGGCTTCTAAGCTTAAGTACTTTTATATCTTTTCTAATAATCTTTAATAATATCCTTTTCCTCCCTTGTCCTATTCTTTTATGGCCTCAAGCAATGATAAATTTACACGTCTCAATTATTGCATTCTCTTATCTTTATTATAACCAAAGAAAATGCGTTTGTAATTAGAATATCCCCTTCTCTGGATTGAACTTTATCCTTCGATGGTGACAAGCACATGAAATAACGTAGAAATCCAACATGAAAATAGACAATAAAAAGGAGAAATGTACAAAAGTAAACCTACTTTCTTGACAAGCATAATGAGATGGGGAGAAATGATTCCACTTGTGTGGTTTTACAACGAAACCTGTTTATTTTCATAAGTCGTAATATTTTAATCAAATTTAAGCCATTTTTATAATGTCAAAAATCACCTTGATTGAAATATTGTGCGGGCTATAACAAATCAAAACTCACTGGATTGTTTGAAACACTTCTTATGAATGTAAAGCCCACTTAGATTTCTTATTGAAATGATTTTTGACATGTAAATTAAATAATTGGTATCAAGAATAATGATTGAATTGGATTGACCAAAGGTTTTGGTAGCATGGTGTAACCACTCCACTTGATCATTTTTATAAGGGTGCATTTGGTTTGAGGTAAAAGTTAAAAAAAAAGTGTTAAAAAAGAGTTGATAACGATGCCAATAGTATAAAGAATAATATTAGCTATAAAGTGAATGAATACAAAATAGAAAGAATTTTTTTAAAAAATAAATAATAATGTAAGAAAGTAAGTTAATTGTAGATAATTAAATATCATGTTAGTATAAGAAGAGAAAAAAGAAACATTCACCTTACTTTATTTCAAAAGGGATTTTATTCATCTTTAATTTCAAAACAAACGCATCCCAAGATGATTAACTCCACGGGTTGGGATGTGAATGAATGTCCAAGAAGAAAGAGAATTAGATTCATCGAAAGGAGACGGTTAGAAAATTTTTTGCATGGTTGAAATTTTTTTAAATTATGATCTTCTAGGCAATTAAAAAAAAGAAAAAAAAGGAAAAAAATATAACATAAAAAGTAGAAAACAAAAAATAAAAAACATAACAACATGAAGATAATAGCTGAAAATAAAGTAACTAGGGATAAAATAGATATATTTTTGAATAACAAGACAAAAGGCAATGATTAAAAATACAAATAATAAAAAAAAATAAAATTATTAAGTTAATTAAATATCATCTCAATTAAAATGGGTGAAAATAAAGAAATTTCTACCGCTTTTCTGTATTACCAAACACATATTTAGTAATTAAGGTTGTCCATGGACAAGTGATAAGCTTGGTAATTAATATTGAAGATAAAAACTAATGATACCAATAAACGTAAATCTAAAGTCAGCAAAATAGTAAGTGAAAAATATTTTTTTATATATAAGAAAGATATAATGAATGATTATCATGTCGATAAGTAACATTGTTTAAAATAGATAAAATTACATTAAATAAAGAAATTTGTATTAAAAGGAGGATTATAATAAGTTGCTTATAGTGGGAAGAAATGGGTACTTTGTATTCATGTTAGACCGTTATAATTTTTATTCCAACTATCCAAACCACCACCAAATCAGTCATGGTTTATCATGCCCTAATCATCATAGCTCAGTGGCTTTCTCTTTCAAATTGATTAGCATGCCATTCTAACTTATTTAAATGGTTTTTTCGGAGCCGCACTTGTTGAAAAGAAAAGATAACTTTAAGAATCTTGGCATGGTTCGGCTTTATTTTTGTAGTGGGTCTGAATTGCATCAAGTGATTAAAATAACAAATATCTCTATCATAGAACGCGCCACTGGCTTCTCAAATCAAAGGAAAAAAAGGTTCCGGAGCATGATTGCCCTCAGCAGACGGTGTACTATCAGTTTTTGAAGAGCCAAAGCCTAAAGCATTCATAGGCGTTGATATGGTAGCACAATCTGTTGCAAATGATGAAAGGGGTGGAGGAAAGGGTGTGGCAACGGGGGCCATAAAGCTTTTTGTCTCCTCGCCTGGTATTGTGGACTAGACACATGTTGTTGCACAGATGGTGGAATGCTCGTACCCGACGCGTTAAAAAGCTGCCCTTTTACTCCCTGCTGCTGCATGCGGACCGCCCCCCATGCAACGATAATCGTGCAAATTTCACTTCATTGAAAAAGAGAGATGATCTTTGCTTTTTCATTGATTTAAAGCTCTCTCTCTCTCTCTCTCTCTCTCTCTCTCTCTCTGTTAATGATAAATCATAAAGATGATTGCATGAATGCACCGCACGCCAAAAGATAGACAGGACTTGCGTGTCGGCATACCACATTTACAAGATCAGAAGAAAGGTCTTGTTGCCGTTTTTTTCATCTTCTCTGTTTTACATGTCGGCATACCACATTATTTTACAATATTCGAAGAAGGAAGCTCATATATGGATATATATGGCCATTTCTTTCACCTTCTCCGCCTTTTCATTATGTCGGCAAACCACATTTACATCATCACAAAGGCTAAGGTCGTACGGCCATTCCTTTCAACTTTTATGCTTGTACAATGTGCTCAAAATACATCTCCTTGTTTTCTTTACTTTAACCAATATTCATCTCTTAAACCGCTGATTACGAAATATTCAATGGCATTGAACATTTTCCCTTTTGGGTGTCTTCGTATTGGTTTTATCTCGTGCTGGAAAAGCATAAATAGTTTGTATCACCTAAAGGTGATGCGGGTTGCATCCAGGGGGGCCTTCGCCTTTGGGGTCCACAGTCTCAAAAGAGTAGGTTTGGTCATGTCATTTAAAAGTTAGAGAACGTGAAAGCCTCTCATCCTTCCCGATGTGGCTATCATCTACCTCAACAAATGACCTATATATATATAGTTTTTATTTGCTCTTATTTTTAATCTAAAAAGACTATTTATTTTGTTTTTTCTTACACTTTTTTCATTCACTGTCTTCTTAAATCAATTACTTAATCTTCTAAATTTCATATATTGGAAATTTTAGACTACAATCATTCGTTTGAACCACACTAGTATGTATATAAAGCTTTAAAATCTCTATTTTTACAAAATATGTCATTAGGAAGTATTCTATGATGATCTTTATTTAAAGAAAATAAATATGTGCTTCATAACTTGTTTACCGTCTTACACAAAATATAAACTATACCATATGTACAATTACATTTATAGAAATTAATGATTAAAATCATATCCGTAGGTTATCTAAAATTTTATGTTAGACACGAAAACAAATATGATTGATTTTGTCTTATATTGAAGTAATAAAATTGACAATTATTTTATTTCAAATTTACTATTTTAATAAACATTAGAAATATAGGTTACTCAAGTAAGCCAAATAGATAGATAAAGCATTACAATATCTTACAATATCTGTTTTCAAAAGATGTGTCACACATTAGTATCTTACTATGGCATCTTCTTTAGAGAACTTACACTACATTTATGGATTTGATTACTGACATAAATATCTATCTTAAAGCCTATAAAAACCAGAAGTTAATGGTTAGTATGGTATCCTTACAAGATTTAGAGTTGGGCCTAGTTAAAGCAACCAATAATCATAATTATTTTGTATAAAATGTAGATATTAACAAAATAACGAATAATTTTCATTTCACTTACAGATTCAGGTCGAATCTTTTATATTGGATACTTACAAAGATCCCTGTACACAAGACGCATCCACCGAAAGATGGCATGGCCCAAAAGCTGAATGCTTGTACCGGTCGAGGAGTGATTCCATGGTCAGGTTGCACCATGCAACCTTTTGCTTTTTGACAAAACGTCAAGTTTTGGATTGATTTAATCCAACCACCATGCTCAAAATTATTTATTAAGTCATTGAAAATCATTTTAACTAAAAAGTTAGTTCTGCCTCGACCTCCAGAAAAGTCTTTTCTGCTAGTTGGGTGAGTTTTAATTTGTTACAACCTATTTGAATTTTCAGTCAAGGCAATTTGTTAAAAATAGTCTGAAGACAAATATGGTGGATGGCTTGGATCTCACAAAAATCATTATGCATGGAAATAATATGGTTTCATGATGCAACATATATGATAGAATCATTCCTCTTATTAATCATCATGTGATAGTTTAAGTTATTGTGGACCTAACTGTTGGGATAATTCTTTTCTGTGAAAAACTATCACATAAATTTCAGGATTATTCATATTACATTATCAAGAATTAATAAATACATAAGCATAAGCGTACCTAAATTCATAATGGTTGATTGCTGTTTAGAGTCGTGCAGTTGGCCTTCTAGATCAATATGTGTTCTCCTAAGAGAACCTTTGACTTTTTTCTAAGTTTTCTTTCTAGTGATGAGATGTCAGAAAGAATGAAAATAACACACGTGTGACCCAGGGACCATGACCACTATATATAGATAACTCATGCATACTTACGCATTATCTTTTGGTATTCTATTTAAGCCCATCATAAAAATAGAAATTATCCTTAAATCTCTACGCATTAAAGGCCTACACCTTATCAGATACATTAAAGTCCAAATTATCCAAACCTTAATAGATTATTTTAAATGGGCTTAACCTTATATGATAGTCCACAACATATAATTATTTACATATAAGCCTAATGTTAAATTTATAATCCAACAATCTCCCACTTGGGCTATATGTGTAACCTTATAATCATGCATTGCAAAGATAATCGCATGAGCTCAACTTTGCTGTCATTATCGAAAAATCAATCCAATTCATTAATTATACCAACATAGGATCAAAGCAGCCTTCATTATATTTATCGTAATTTGACCCATCTATGGTCACATATGTCGATACAACTGAATGACATGGATCATGATGTGAATGCATAGTATGAAAATTTCATGTAATGTGATCTTAACATACCTATTTTCAACTAGTTTATTTTAAACCTTAGTGAAATTAAACTGTACTAAAAATCAGAATGTAAATAGCAAAACTTTATTTCTACAAAAAATAACCTTAAATATCCATAAATTGGAATAACTGAAAAATGTATATATCAGAAGAGCATTTAAAATTACAAACTCCCGCTAAAACTGAATATTCTTAATTGACATGACACCCATATGAGCAGTGTGCTCATAAAATATTTTGTGACAAACCCTTAGTAAGCAACTCCATAATCATGGAGTTTGTTCCGATGCGCTCTATAGACAACTGTCAATTTTGAACATTTTCTTTAACAACTAGGAACTTGATGTCTATAAACTTTGACTTTGTCGAGCTTCTATTATTGTTGGAATATAAAACTGCGGACTCATTGTCACAAAATAACTTGAGTAACCTTTTAATGCCATCCACTATGCGTAGCCCTATGACAAAATTCAACAATCATATTGCCTAATTAGATATCTTATAATATGCTATGAACTCTGTCGTTATGGTAGAAGAGGCTACAAAAGACTATTTAGCACCTTTTTAGAAAATAGCACCATCAGCTAGCAAGTAGATATGGCCCGATATAGATTTCAAACTATCTTAGCATCTAGCATGATTGAAGTCAGTATACCCAATGATCTCAAGTTGATCCGACCTTTGATATGTGAGCATGTAGTCCTTTGTTGCCTGTAAGTACCACAAGACCCGTTTGACTGCTTTTCAATTGTCTATTCCTAGATTACTTAAATGTCTGCCCAGTATTCTAGTAATGTACGCAATATCCAGACGTGTACAAACTTGAGTATACATCAGACTCCTTACTGCTGATGGACAAAGAATCTTCAACATTTTATTTTTTTCCAAAATCATTCTTATGGCACTGTTTGAGACTAAATTTATCTCTCTTAGCCACAGGGGTATCACCTGGCTTACAATACTGCATGCCATACCTTTTAAGAACTTTTTCAATATAGGCCTTTTGTGATGATCCAAGAATATCCGGGGAGCGATTCCGGTATATCTGAATCCCTAATACAAAAGAGGCGTCACCAATATCTTTCATCTCAAAATTCTTAGGTAGAAATCTCTTGATTTCATGTAATAATCCTATATCATTATTGGAAAGCAAAATATCATTAATATACCAAACGAAAAAAATATAATTGCTCCCACAGAACTTATGGTATATATAACCATCAATTAAATTCATCTCAAAACCAAATAAGATGATCACTTGATGAAATATGAAATACCATTGTCGAGATACTTGCTTAAACCCATAGATGGATTTATTGAGTTTGCAAACCATATTCTTTGGATCTCTAGATACAAAGTTTTTTGGTTGCACTATATAAATTATTTCATTAATGTCTCAATTTAGAAACATTGTCTTTACATCCATCTAATGTAACTCAAGATCGAAATGCGCCACTAATGTTATTATAGTCCTGAAAGAGTCTTTCAAAGAAACTGGAGAGAAAGACTATTTATAGTCGATACCTTCTTTCTATGTAAAGCCCTTTATAACAAGACGAGTGTTGTACCTTTCGGCCTAGTTGATTTGAGATTTTTTGATTTGGGTAATAGCATAACAGAAGGGATTAGGCAGCCATGGCTAGTCGGGGAAGAAAACAACTAGGGTTTCTTGATTCATCTAAACTGTTCTTGAATCGACAACACAAAATCTCTAAAATTTATGGCAGCCTAAATCTAAAATTTAGGAAAAAGATAATATGTATTTTGAAGTTTGAAATCTTTTATTAATTTTTATCAACAATCTAGTTGCCGAGAAATTTGATTTTCTTTAATCTCAATGATTCAATATGAAAAGTCATTGATACCACTTATTGGGATAATTACTTTTCACATAAATCTCAGGATTATTCATATTATGTCATCAAGAATTAATAAACACATAAGCGAAAGTGTACCTGAATCCATAATGGTTGATTGCTGTTTAGAGCAGTGCAATTGGCTTTCTAGATCAACATGTTTTCCCATAAGAAAACCCTTTAGCTTTTCTCTAAGTTTTCTCTTTAGTGATGAAATGCTGAAAATAACACACGTATGACCCAGGGACCATGATCACTATATATAGATAACTCATGCGTACTTACGCATTATCTTTTGGTATTTATATTTTAGTCTATCATAAAAATAGAAATTACCCTTAAGTCTTTATGTATTAAAGGCCTACACTCAATCAAATACATTAAAGCCCAAATTACTAAAACCTTAATAGATTACTTTAAATGGGCTTAACCTTACATGACGGTTCACAACACAAAATTATTCATATATAGGCTCAATGTTAGATTTATGATCCAGAACAAACTTCATTATACAAAACACATGAATGTAAATAAGTTTTATGCTCTCGCAAACAATAAAATAAATAAAGTGATCCATAATCAATCACTATAAGAAAAATCACTATATGTAACTGATAAGCTCATATTTTATCATGTTTTGATACTTAAATTCATATATTTTGGATCTTCAATTAATATAATTTTATGATTTTTGATTATATATTACACTTAATGGAGTTTTTTTTTTCTGATATTAAATTTGTTGAAGATGACTAAAGAGGTAACTTTGAAATAATTTCTGATATTGATGGAGGTAGATTTAAAAAATTTGTATAACTTGAAAGTTATAGGTTTTATTCTTATAAATCTAATGCATTAAGAATTATATAATTTTGAGTTTATTTAAGTAAGTTATATCCAAAATAGTATAATTCTCTATAGAAATCTCTAAAATATTAACTTCAGATGTTATCAAAAGGCGTAAATTTAAGATCAGATGACTTATGATAGAGGCTGATTCAGAAAAAATTGATTAACATGAAAGATATATCTCTTAAAATTATCTATTTAACGGACTAAGAATCACATAATTCTGAGTTCATATGAAGAAATTATAATCAAGATACTAAAACTACTCTAAAACTTCAAAGGTGCTGATGTATTAACTTCAGATGTAAAATAAGTTTAGAGGTGCGATTGAGAATTCAACTTTGACACTTCAAAGCCTCCGAAGTTAATATTTTAAAGTGTCTGAAGAGGTTCGAAAGGTGCAAATTAACTTTGGAGGTGTAAGAATATATTTTAGAAGGTCTGAAATAAGAAATCAAATTTGCAACTCGATCTTCAAAGCCTCTGAAGCAACTTAGCAAAAAAGAAAGTCTAAAATCAAAGCCTAAAATTTGAAAGCAAATTCAACACCTCTGAAGTTTTTAAGAGGAGTTTCTAAAGGAACAAAACTCTAAAGTTTCAAAAGCATTTTTTAGCTGCAACTTTTAGAACCAAGTTTGAAAATTTCAGAGGTGCATTCTAGAAGAGAATTTGTGCTTCAAATTTATGGAAGCTTTTCTGAATTCATGTGGTCAAGTTTCAAAGTGTTTCAGAGAGATAAAATTATAGATAAAAGTTGAGAGTTGCAATACCTGTTGGTCTTAGAAGTTGCAAAATTATAAATTATTTTGAAATGTACAAATTGAGTTATTTTTAAAAGCTAATTTTTATACGTCAGATGCTGGAAATTTTAGAATTTGAAACATGCAAATCGTGAAGTTATTATTGGAAGCTGATTTTTAGGCACAAGATATGTGATAATTTTTAGAACCCAGGATGTGCAGCAACTCAGTTATTTTTAGATGTCTTATTTTTATGTATTATAATACTTCGGAAGCTATCTTTTTGTGAAAAAATACTGAGTTATTATTGAAAGATGATCTTTATGCATAAAAGCATTGCAGTTTGTGGAGGAGTTCTACTAAAATATTGTTACTTGAATTATTTACAAACACATCTAGGACAAATAGGAGGGTTCTGCATAGAGCGTTTATGTGAGAAATAAAAGGAGCTTGAGAAGGATTTCAAGTTCGGTAACATGCATAATTTAAAGATTGTTCTTTTTAGCATAAACTAATTTTCTTTTTTTGAGGCAAAGATGTAGCCCTCATTGATATTCCTAGTTAATTGGAATTGTTAGTTTATCAATTTAATTTTATTGTATTTTATTCATTGTGTTTAATGCAATCATCTGATTTATTATAATTGCCTGATCACTAATTATTTGAATTAGACTGATTATTTGAGTACATGGTTAAGGTAGACGCTATAAACTAAACTATTCTACTTATTTTATTAAAGTTCTTATGATTTTCATTAGTTCTTAACCTTAATTCTTTTTAATTTATTTATGTGTATATATCCTGCCTACTTTCTATTTGTATGTTTGAAAAGAGTATTAGAAGTATGTCTCTCCAAGGGAATAAATGAGTTATGGGACTTGATTATTAGGCGAGAGTCAAGTTTTGAACAAGAAAATTCTACGAAGTTGTTTATTGACAACGTTCAAGGTGTTTTTTGACACACTTTGAAGAAGCGTGCAAAGATGGGAAGAATGGTTATCATTCAAGCCATAGCAACGACTCCTGACACTGACTTGTCTCCATTGTTCGCCTGTCATGTTAATTAAGGATTCAAACTAGGCCTAGAAAAACTAAGAAAAACTATGTAGATAATGATTCCCTGAAAAGTTGCAATAGCTAAAAGAAAAGTGCATTTGAATTATTGTGTTGTAAAGTATACCAGATATAGAGCATAATATAGAGAATTTGGATTGATTTGAATATATTCTTGTACGAAATTAATATATATATTGATAAATGATTGAAAAATATAAATAATCTCTTTGTAGGTTCGGCCATGGAGTGGTATGACTAGTCATTTCTCTAATGATAGATAAACAAACAACATATTTCATTAGGCTGACTGAATTTGTCGCCACAATTTCACCCAAATGCATTGATTTAATGGCCTCAATTTAACCCACCTGCAAACGACGGCCCATTTTTTGTTACAACGGATTGGATAACTATTGCAAATTGGTTTGTGGACTGGCTTGGATGTGGGAATATGAGCATTGTGAACACATTTTAAAGTTATTTGCAAATTAATCCACGTAATTTGGTTCGAACAAAAGTAACAGTCAAATTTAAAGTTATGTGCAAATAAATCCTAAGGATTTTTAATTTTACATTATTTATACTTTAATATACATAATTTTGCGTAATACCTACATCTGGTTTACAATATTCTACATATTTGCCTCCTTTATGTTCTTTGTATGATGGCATTTCAATTATTTACCGATGATAAAAATATTCCTACATATAGTTGAAATGCCATCATGGTTCAAAATAGGGATTTTTTTTTTTTTTTTGTAAGTATATCCAACTAAAAATTTTAGAATGCCATGAAGCAAAAACTGGTACTGCCGTTGATGGTAAGGATGCCTATAAAAATATTATAAACAGCTATTATGTATCCTATAGAAAAATATCATGACTACTGACATTGGTGTGTCTCATCCGTGACACTGTGCCCGAATATCAAAAGGGTTTTGCCGAGCAAATACGCAGATGAGGCTGCTCTTGTTTGGAAAGCCTCCAAAACATACGATGGCTGTGGGTTCATTTTGGTTGATTTTATTCCTGAAATGCCTTTGCAGGTGAAAAAAATGGGTTTCCCATTTTGGTGGACTCTCAAAGGCAAGAAGGTTGACAGGCACTTATCTCCAACTGTATAAAAATGGGTGCATAGGAATCTGACACAAGATAGAAAATAGACCTCTGACAAAACCTTTTTCTTCCCCTTTCCTTCTCATGGCTTACACATTCCCATCATTCATCAGTTATAATATAGACTCTTCACAGAGCCCTGAAGATTGGGATTGGACGTATGGAAAACACCCTGGGAATAAACCATCGAAAGGAGTTAATAGTACAAGAAGCAAGTTGGCATGTGGGCCACACCCGTCTAGTTCGATTTATTTTCCAGTAATCCTAGACATCATTTAAAATATAAGCATTAGTATTTGTATCTTTATTTCAGATGTCATAAAAATTCGACACATTGACAGAGCCTGGCAGTTTACTGGGGAGTGATCTTATTCAAAACTCAACCTTAGGACGTCGAAAAAACCAATTAGTTAGACCTATCTAAAAGATGCTATTGATTGTACAGAAGGAGCGAATAAAAACGAAAGAGAGACATTGAAGGTCTAGGCAATGATGTGTTGGTGGGGGGATATTAGAAGAGAAATGGGGGTTTCTCATCTCAAAGAAAGGTTGGTGGCTGATTGGTATTGAAGAATGAACACCCATTGAGTGTTTGGTTAGGAGGGATTTTATATTTAACACCTACTCGATTGATAACTACATGCATCGAGCTTTTTTCTGTTTGGGGAAAAACAAAGATTGCACTGTAATTGTCGTTTTTCACCATCAGAACAGAAATAGAAGTGGAATGAATGAAAGAGGTGGATATCTTTCAAGGACGGAGAAAATCAATTGCTATCCAACCCATTTATGCCTAATAACCGGCTTAAGGCAAAGAAATCTTAGATATTACCAAATAGTTACTTCCCCATGTGGAAAAGGCATGATTGGCTGGCAAACCCATTGATATATAATCATGAACACACGGCTAAAAGAGGGAGAGTGGGTTGTTGGGTCCCATTCTCATGCATGGAACACTACTGTAATAGAAGCGAAATGCCACCTCACAAGAAGAAAACAGTCTTTTGTCGTTTCCAACTTGCATGTTAGACTAAATTAACCAAGTAACCGAGGCAGCATAATCTTGGTCTTGAAAATTCGATTGATTGATTATAAGGCAGTGAAGGTGGGGTGTGAGTTTGTATGCCGATTTGGATATCGTTTAACCAAGTTAAGTTTCTTTGATAATATAACAGTCAGATTGGTTGAGTAGCAGGCGGATGATCCGACATGGAAATTGGCCACTGCTATCTTCTCGAAAAAAAAAAAAAAATTCTGGTCATGCGAGGATTGTCCAACGCATCAGATTTCGGTTTCAGGGTCTAAATATAGTGGATTCAGCAATTTGATGATGCGCAAGATTAGTGGACAATCAGGTCCATTAGGAGATGACAACATTATTGTTCACAAGTCCAAGGTAAAAGATGTAGCATTTTTGACAAATCAATTGAGCTGTATTGTAGTCCAGCCAGAAATGCGAAATGACTGCTTCTGGTTTGCCTGATTTGATTCAGCGATCTGCTTTATAAATTTGCATTATTATCAATATGATAAAAGCATGTATTAAGTAATTGGAACATAAAGCGGATGATTAACCGGTTCAACCTTTCGATCCGATCCGGTTTTAATAATATTGAGTTGAACCAATTAGTTTATTCTCATAAAATTGGATGTAAGTGTCAACCTTCAAGAGTTGTGTCGATAAGATGTTGATCATAGTGCTGTAGATATATACAGTGCAGATCTAGCTTTGACTCGATCTAGTACGGAGTCAATATAACACTGCAGGGAAGGGACGTTAAGAGGGAAAATAAGAAAGAATGTAAGGAAGAGAAGAAAATTGAGACTTTAGGAACGAATTTTGAACAATGGAAGAAAAAAAAGTAAATTTTTGTACCCTGTATAATGCTGACATAATTTATTTTCCATTTTTTTATAAAAAAAAAAACTCTCATTTCCTCCAAACCGAATAGCCGTTTAATGAAAGTCAACCCTATTATTGATATATTTGATTTCAGTACTCTTATTCTAACTACGGCTCATAATTTTTTTTAAAATAAAATGCCATTGAAATAAATAAACTGATATTAAAAGAATACCCACGTACGATTGACGTCACTATCATTTCTTTGGTTTATTACAAATTGCACCAAATTGGTGAAAACAGGGGCTCAAAGCCCCAAGACCAGGGGTCAATCCCAATCTTGGGCTCTCGAATTTTTATTTTTTAATTTTTGTCAAATCCCGTATCAAAGAAAGTGGACCCTACAAAACTGATTTTCATAGGCCCAATCCATGCTTGTGTAGGGCTCTTGTTGTCGCTTCACAGCCAAGGCCTTGTTTCAATCCTACAACGACCGATCAACTTGCCATGCACATCCCACTGCAGACAATTGACATGGCAGCAGCGAACAACCGGCCAAAATGGTGGGTCAGCTTAGAACTGCCAAGCTGATGCAGGAGAAGTTTACAAGCGTGAAAGGAAAAAGAAGCAGACCCACTGTGTCCATGTTGCAAGTACATGAGAATGTTACAACCTAGCTGTATGATAAGCTAATAACTTACATGCACATGCTGCTTAATGGGGTTTCAAGTTGGGTCACCCAATTTGCTGGGTGGATGGTAACTAAACTGTACAGGTAGTTGGACGTGAGCTTTCCTCCCTAACCACAGATGCTCCTCAGTCCTGTCCAGGTAGTTGATTAGAAAGCATACAGTCCAACTAGTTTACGACTTTGACCGCCAGACCAGGATCCACTCAAAAGGAAGGTTTATTATACAACAAAAACCAGGCTATTTCTTTCTTCAAGTGGTCCACACATACCTTCCACTATACCAGCTGTACAGACATTCGGTATAGCGTGCCACATCTGATCAACGTTGCACTATAAATTCCTGTGTGATTTGAAGGGGAACCACATACGGTTTGGGTGTTTAATAGGCACTGTGGATTGTACCGTACCCGCCAGTTGGACAATAACTGATTTTCCAATGGGTTGCAGGCAACCATCTCATTCTCTCTCTCTCTCTTTTCTTATAATTTAAGGTAAGGGCAATAGCAAAGGTAATGACGATGGACCCATGTAGGGATGAGCTAGCATGCACAGATCTGAAAGCGCAAATGCATGGATGAGACTTGCATGGGGCATGCAACGGCCGTCAAAGTCCTCATTTTCTACGATGCAACAGAAAGCAACAGTAAGGATCCTGTATCTCATTAATCCTTATTAGTGCTGAACAGTAAAGAAAAACCCTAAAACGAGTGAGTACTGAGTCACAGGGAGGAATTCCAGTTTTAGTGCACGTACAACTCACCTTCGGTTGAATCTGTTCTTGCAATTCCCCTGTTGAGGAAACTAAGCAGTGGCACTTGCCTACAAAGAGTTGGGAAAAGATTCCATGACTCGGATTCAACCCTACAAGGGTGAACCACTAGGCATGGTTCACTGCACCGAGTCACCGCCTTTGGGCCCCGGCGGCGACTATGCTAATGACGTTGGTGATGGTGGCAATGATGACGATGTCGTACAATAATTGTGAATTAGTGATGTAATTATTATTATTATTAATTTTTACATGAATATTAAGAAAATGAAAGAAGTAGAGTGAGGGGTGAGGGTAATAAAAGGGAGCAAGAGCACCTTTGTGGGGTCACGCAATGTCCCCTCAGTTAGCCAACATGTGATCTCCGCCTTCCATCATTAAATTCATATTCTCTTCTCTTCTTCCACTTCATTTCCTGCCTTCTACAGCAGAAGAGAAGGAAAGAGATCTTCCGTCCACGGCGATGTCGGGCGATGGGGGTAAGGACTCTGGAGAAGGGTCATCATCGCAGGCTGTGGGAGATCAGCCACCTCCCCCACCTCCGCAGCTGAGTCGCTATGAGTCGCAGAAAAGAAGGGACTGGAATACCTTTGGGCAATACTTGAAGAATCAAAGGCCCCCAGTTTCGCTGGCCCAGTGCAACTGCGGCCATGTGCTGGAATTCCTCCGCTACCTTGATCAATTTGGAAAGACCAAGGTCCATTTAACTGGATGTCCCTTCTATGGGCAACCAGACCCTCCGGCGCCTTGCACTTGCCCACTCAGGCAAGCTTGGGGAAGCTTGGATGCTCTGATTGGCCGTCTCCGGGCTGCCTATGAAGAGAATGGAGGGTCACCCGAGACAAACCCATTTGCTGGAGGTGCGATCCGTGTTTATCTGCGCGAGGTCAGGGAGTGCCAAGCTAAGGCTAGGGGGGTGCCGTATAAGAAGAAGAAGAAGAAGCGGAACCGAAACAACGACGGCGACGATGATGAGTCCGGTCCTTCTTCACAGTCCTCTTCTTGATCTTACTCCCATCTCATGGAAAAATGGTAATCTCTTCCTCTTATCTTTGGTGGAATTTGGTTAGAATATAAACATGAAAGGCTTATAACCCAATTTCGATGACTTAAAAAAGCAATTGCACAATAAATGTGTGACTTCCATTTCATTATTAGGTATGTTATTTGAATTTTGCATCTGATGCCGTTTGTTAATCAGTAAGAATGCCAACTCTCTCTCTCTCTCTCTCTCTCTCTCTCTCTCTCTCTCTCTCTCTCTCTCTCTCTCTCTCTCTCTCTCTCTCTCGTTCATCCATTCATGCAAAACCATGTTCACCAGTTCCCCAATTTTATAATTGTTACTTGGTCTATGCTGCCTATTCACTTTGCCCTTTTGTGATCTTGCAAGACTTAATGCTTCCCATGGATGTACGTGCTATGCAACAATCTCTTTCATCTTACATCACCTTGAGTCGATATTTATTTACTTCAAATTTCTTGTATATGCTATGCAATATTTGTAGCTTGTAATGTTTTCAGATGATCGAAATGAATGGGACACTCATTGTTGCCATTTTAGCTGCAAGAGAATCACCAAAACTCTTTCCATGTATTTCGTTTTAGGCCTTGATTTCCAATATCTTTTGTTTTGCTATGTGATCTATCACATAAGGGATTGTTAGCTTTGTGTCTCATTGTTCAGAAAATCATTAAAAAAAAAAACTAGCAATCTTTGTCCGATTGACCTCTCTTTTACCTAATAATTGATAAATTGCTTGGCTACGCTAAGCACTTCATTAAAATTGTGTTAAGGATCATGAGGTCGAGTGAAATTCTGATATATAGAGTATTTATATTATGATCATATCATTTAGATAAATATTTAATAGTTTGTTGAATTTATTTTTATAAAAGAAATCTAATGTTTATTTTCGAAATAAGTTGTAAAATTACCCTGGTTCATTTCACATAATATTTGGGAAAAGGATGAAAAATTTTAAGAAGAATCCAATGGTAATCAACAAACCCGTCGAACCTATTTAGTAGAAATTAATAGTTTAATAAAGCAAAGATTGTTAATGAGTCTTGGACTCTACCAATGTGTGGGACGATCTAAAATTTAATTCTGCTAGACTCCATGATCTAGGAACACAAGGTCAGCTGCCAGTTTTTTCGCACCCTTGTGCCACAATCAGTGACCCCTCCTCACAAGACACTTATCTTTTATCAGTGTTATTATAATAATAAAACATATATGCCTACGATATTCAGCTTCAATGACAGACTTAGCATCCATATATATCTTGCTTCTCACTTAGGAAGAAGGTCGATCAGACAGAGGTGCATCCTGCACATATTCATTAATGATAACTATTTTATATTTGGTTCTTGTCATGTGAAGAAACCAGGGGTCTTTAGGAGGAAAACCATACTAGAGGTTTATACTAGTAGAGATATGAATCTTTATGCGTGTAAGTCATTTGGAGTTCAACTATTTGTTGTGTTCCCTATCTTTTAAAAAATAATTAATAAAATTTTATAAAAAAAATAAATCACAAATACTCGGAAGATTTTTATGATAATAGCGACAGATTTTAAGTTACCACTGACTCTGAAACGTCTGCTTTCAAATAAATAGAAAACATAGATGTATGCACATAAGATTACTATGCAGATTTGGCTTCAAATGTCATGCTACTAGGTGGCATCATAGACTTTCTGATCATGGCTAAATCAAAATCAGAGGTGGGATGTTCTCGGATAAACTGCCAGTAATGGAATGTCAGAGAATTGAAGAATTATAGGTTTTATGTAAAAACTTCTTGCTTCTTCCTGGCGGAATTTCCGACTGCCGTTTCTGTTACTGCACTTGGAATCTCTAGGCAATTGTCCTTGGGATCAAGAAAATCTTACCTAGGAACTCAAGGATAGTTCTTCAATAATTTGATAAGTGACACAGAAATATGTTGATGGTGAGATGATTGTTAGATGTTCGACACTAATATGACAAAGGTAGTATGTTGAAATGCTTTTGCTGAAACGGCCAAACGGATTTACTGGTGAAATGCCATTAGATAAAGCTTGGTACTTGATTAGATGCACGTCGTGTTTTCCTAAAGTAAAAACTAGGGCTGAATGTGAGGAATTTGCTGTGGGGAAGTATTTCCTCATGAAGTTCCCCAGGAATTAGCATAGATTTTTTGAAACACCGACTGCCACTTGATATGGTTGACGGGTAATCAAATTAGAAATAGTATACAACATCAATGATACATATACCTCATCTTGTTCGTGCAGTAACATACAGCCCCAAGTTTAGGTTTACACTTTTTTTCAGTGGTGCCCCCAAGTTTAATTCGAAGACCGTTTAAGATCTACTGAAAGATTCCTGGGATTTCCCTTCCTGGCATTTCGCTTCTTTTGAAGGATTTAAAACTTTCCTTTGATTAAGCTCTTCATTTAAAATCTTCTCCCTAAGTATCGTCTATGACTGATTATGGTTGTTTCGGACTATTCCCCATTTAATTTTTGAGCTGTTGAATGAATGGTTTTGATCTCATCCACCTCGTCAAAGTACGTGGCCATGTTGATTTGGGGTTACAAATCAATATTGTCCAACTGCGTGGATTTTTATGAATACTTTATTGTATTCACTTTTAGTGTTTTTTTTTAACGTCTTTATCAATTCTTGGAATATAATTTTGCCTTAAGATATGAGAGAAAATAATGTCAGTAGAAGTAAAAATAATGTTAAGAAAATAATGAATTAAGATTAAAATAATGTTTTAAGAAAATATGAGATTGATAACAAAAAAATAAATTTTACTATGACGGGTATAATTTAACTAGGTATATGAAGGAGAAGAAAATAAGTTTTCCTCCCCTTTAAATCTATCAAAATAGCAACTTAATAGCAATCTAAAGTACAAAGAAACCACTTTAGTGGTGATAATACATTCATGAAACCTACACAATACCTGCTCAAATATTTGGCTAGGATACATGAAAGAGAGAAATTTTCTTGTAGCTTGGGCACTTGCACACGTGCGCATGTAGATTGTACATAGGTTCAAAATAGGGGTATAAATTGGGTTAAGGTTAATCCAAAGTTGACTAACTGAATCTAATTTTGTTTAAAGTTTGGTTTAAATTTTTTATGTTTGATTCAAAAAAGCTAGGATTTAACTTGACATAGATTTAAATTAGGATTGGATTGAGTTAATGTCATAGGCAACTCATAGAAATTGTCATAACTTTTTATAGATAAATGTATGTATATATATTTATTTATTTAAATATTTACAATGCATAGTA